>JASAMZ010000520.1:0-79637 GCA_030248115.1 Linhomoeus sp. GSCO2_2 | reverse complement strand
AGTAGGCGGCCTTGAATCGGTCGTCGAAGATCTCGTCGAAGACGGAGCGCAGCATTCTCGCCGCCTCCTCCTCCCTTCCCTCCGTCATGGCCATCAGAATCGCCTTCGCCAACTGCTCGGCCGTAAACACCGCGATCTGAGCACAAGCGCAGCGCCAATGGTACAGTAGTGCACTACAGTATAGTAGGCCCAAAGAAGCGCAGCACCTCGGCGTTGCTGGCGACGGAGTCCGACTTCTTGACGGCCGTCAGAGGCGTGGCTTCCATTCGACTCAGCATCTTCTGGACGTCGCGCCCGCTCAACTGAATGTCGGCGTCCTGCGTCCAGTGGTCGTAGACGCCCGCCAGGAAGTTCTTCTTCTCTGCAAGGGCGCCCAGTGACCAACCCAATCAAATGAACCAGTCAGTGGAAAAAAGAGACGCCAAGCTAACTACCCACCGTCCATCAGTGGCTCGGCCCAAGCGGGGCGGTCTCTGGGCGAGAGGTAGACGGCGTGTCGCTTGCTGCCGGAGCTCGAGGAGACGAAGGCTTCGAAGGCCTCGCGGAAGCGGTACGCCATCGCCTGGTGGAGAGAGGCCACGCAACGCCAGTGCTGAAGAGAATTGCGCGTGTACCACTTCAAAAACGAAGGAAGTACTATGTAGATACGTTTCCAGTGAGAGTGTCAAAAATCGAAAGGTCGCCGACTGACCTTGTCGAGATTCATGAGTCCCACGAGACTTTCGCCCATCGACCAGCGGCAGCTTCTCAGCGCCGCGCCGAATGCCTGCCTGGCCACCTGAGAGAGAGAGAAACCAACGAAATCGCCGTCAAAATTCGAGCGCAGAAGCACAACATTGACTGAACATAACCAACTGACTTCGTCGCTCAACAGGAGTCGCTGTCCTTCGCTCGGCCGTCTGTCCAACTGCTCGTATTTGGTGAGGCGCCAGAGGCGGGCGGCCAGCAGCAGAGTCTCCAAGTCGCGACATCCCAACTGCGGCGAGGTCGTCAGCGCCTTCAGAGCCTCCGTGTAGCGGCCGACGAACACGAAACTGAAATAGCAGCAGCAGCATGAAAAGTGGATCGTTTATTGGCCCCACTGCCATCAAACTCCCTCATACATACCTCAGAAACACTAGCACAATCAAAGTTTCCGACCACTTGGCGGCTTCCTCGTGCTTCTCCCTCTCGAGGTGGATGCCGCCGAACTTGCGCATCAACTCGACCAGAAGCTCGTCCTGAGGCAGGCGAAGCAGCCGAGCCAGCACCACGGCGTCCCTGCAACAGTACCTTTCCTTGTAGTAGTTAGAGGTACTGTAACTATTCACATATGTACTCTACTCCACTCCACCCACAGCCAACCTGTAGAACTGTCTGTCGGAGAGAGCGGAGATCCCTTCGCGGACGTCGCCGACACAAACGAGGTAGGTGGCAGCCTCGTGGGTTCGACCCTCCGACTTCGACTGCTCCGCCAAATGGCGCAGCTCCTTCAGACCCTGGGGCGACTTGCCTGCAATAGCTTCACAATTAGCAGGTCTGCCACGTAATCGATGCCTCTACTCATCACCAACCCAGTCGCACGATGTTGTCGACCATCTCGAAGTGGACATTCTGGTAGTAGGCCTCGGCGTGAGCGCAGAAGGCGCGCCCGGTCCAGCACTCGAGCATCCAGGCCAGCGCCGACCGACCGGACTTGCGCAACTCTCCGACTGCAACACGCGCAAACTACGTACGCTGCGTTTCCCCAGTTCAAGGTGCTTCCGGTTGGCCGTCAATCACATCCATCAAATCCACCCACTCTCTTCCTCGACCATGCGGAAGACGTCGTTGCGAGCGCCATACAGCGACCGGACGGGCCAGTGGCTGTCGTGGCGCTGACTGCTCACGGAGTAGCTGCTGCCGTCGTCCAGGCCGTGCTTCAGCTCCGCCTCTCGGATCTGCAGCGATGTCGCCACTATCACACGATGAATGCGTAGCACGGCAAAACTGCCAGCTCTGACCAGTAGGGCGAGAATTTGGCGCGACACCGACGTCTCCCGTTCGTTGTTTCGAGCGAACTTCAACACCGTGAAGTCGCGCGACCGCTTCTTGGGGATCTCTACAAGGCGAGTTCTCACGTGGGAGGATTGACGGCACTTTCGCGACTGACGAGACGACAGCCACCGAACGTCAACGGGAGCCCAACTTACCGATTTCTAACTCAATAATCTCCTTCTTGCTTCGATCTAGAGGAACGGCCGATGCCGACTTCGATTCGTCCGTGCCGACTACCATCGTTTCGACACAACAAAATATCTACTTCTTCCGAGGATACCGCAAAGAAATGAGAACTTCGGAGTACTTGGACAAATCAAAACGACGGAAGATAACGAACACACCACACCGACTGCGGTGATGGATGAAATAAGTCCAACAAGACGTGAAATGGATATATATATTTCAAATCTCTTCCCACCGTAATCAGAGCAGTTTGAATTGACGGTAGCGCAGATTGTGTAAGTACGGTACTTCCATGTTCGAATTGCTCAGCGTCCGCCGACGTTTCGCCACCAAAGTGACGAGATCATCACGACCCCATCGACGCTTCAGAATGCAAGAGAATTGGTGGTGTCCATGAAAAATTCTTGACAAAGCGGTCAGTTGTGCAAACTTCCTGTCCCGCGATCGCTTCCAGTGCGATTTGACAAACATGAACTCCGTCCGAAGATGCGTTTCGTACACGCATAAACAGAAAGTAAAGGTAGGCAGACCGTTCCTCGTGCTTCGGAATCACGGGCAAGCACCACAAGGAATGAACGAGAAGTATGCTGCGAAAGTTGCGAGATTTGAACACCGTTGTAGCGACGACGACGCGACGCCTACTATGCGGATCGGCGGCGCGCCCGCCGGTGGAACGAAGGAAAAGCAAAAGACACAAAAAGAGAACCAACGAGGGGCTATGGACGACGGGGCATATAGTGATGAGCAGCGCGCGACGCAAGCCGAACAGCGCAACAACGACGCGAGGGATAGAGAACGATACGGCTCGTCTCCCTAACTTCTACCGTAACCCGGTGTGGCGGTGGCCAAGCTCTGCTTCTTCCCTTGCCGTCTCTCTAGAAGCACTTGCGGTGGACGATGGAGGGGCCGCTCTCGTCGTACTCCTGCTTGGAGATCCACATCTGCTGGAAGGTCGAGAGGGAGGCGAGGATGCTGCCGCCGATCCACACCGAGTACTTGCGCTCGGGCGGCGCGATTATCTTGATCTTCATGGTGGAGGGCGCCAGAGAGGTGATCTCCTTCTGCATGCGGTCGGCGATGCCCGGGAACATGGACGTGCCTGCAAATTGGTAACGATGTGGTGGTCGCTCAGAACACTTGCTTCCACTTGGGACGACGATTCGGAAGAGGCGACTTCGCCTGACAAAACTCCAAAATCCTGCGTGTACCTCCGGAGAGGACGGTGTTGGCGTAGAGGTCCTTTCGGATGTCGACGTCACACTTCATGATGGAGTTGTATGTGGTCTCGTGGATGCCGCACGACTCCATGCCCAGGAAGGACGGCTGGAACATCGCCTCCGGACAGCGGAAGCGCTCGTTGCCAATGGTGATCACCTGCAAATGAGAAGGTTTATAGGTAATAGCCCAAGAGGGAACGAGTGCTGGGAAGGGCTAGACAGAAGCGACTGCCAAGGAAACAACTTTAGACGCAGAATCCAACCTGTCCGTCTGGGAGCTCGTATGACTTCTCGAGGGAGCTGCTAGAGGCGGCGGTGGCCATCTCCTGCTCGAAGTCGAGGGCCACGTAGCACAGCTTCTCCTTGATGTCTCGGACGATCTCGCGCTCCGCCGTGGTCGTGAAGCTGTAGCCGCGCTCCGTCAGGATTTTCATCAGGTAGTCGGTCAGGTCGCGCCCCGCCAGGTCCAGACGGAGGATGGCGTGCGGCAGCGCGTAGCCCTCGTAGATGGGCACGGTGTGGGTCACGCCTGCAAAGTGGCAGAACAGTCGAACTACTGTGAAACTAAACGACAGAAACATAACAAGCGCTTGTGTTTGAGGCGGCGACCGCAAAACCAAGGGGCGTAACAATCATTGGAAGCGTACTGTAGCTACTCAATCGCCAGTAGATCACCAAAGCACGTCGCAAATCCAAGCACCAACCGTCGCCGGTGTCGAGGACGATGCCGGTGGTGCGGCCGCTGGCGTAGAGCGACAACACCGCCTGGATGGCCACGTACATGGCGGGCGTGTTGAAGGTCTCGAACATGATCTGAAACAGGGGAGACGATTTGACCTATGTAAAGACACGACAACGACAGACGACGATAACTACTATCACTTTCAATCACAAACAGTCAACACTACAACGGGCGCCAACCTGGGTCATCTTCTCGCGATTGGCCTTGGGGTTGAGCGGCGCCTCGGTCAGCAGCACGGGGTGCTCCTCTGGGGCCACTCGGAGCTCGTTGTAGAAGGTGTGGTGCCAGATCTTCTCCATGTCGTCCCAGTTGGTCACGATGCCGTGCTCGATGGGGTACTTCAGGGTCAGGATGCCGCGCTTCGACTGCGCCTCGTCCCCCACGTAGCTGTCCTTCTGGCCCATGCCCACCATGACGCCCTGGTGGCGGGGGCGGCCCACGATCGAGGGGAAGACGGCGCGGGGGGCATCGTCGCCCGCGAAGCCGGCCTGAAGCGACGGAACATTCTTGTCTGACGGCGCGCGCTCACATAGGTAGACAAAGGACTGTAAGGCGAAACTGAGAGAAGCTGATAAGAAAGGCATCGGGCGACAACGCACCTTGCACATGCCGCTGCCATTGTCGATAACGAGAGCCGCAACGTCGTCGTCGCACATCTTGATGGGGAGATCCTTTCGGCGAAAGAGAGACAAGGGAGAAGGAAGGCTTGTTTCTAAACACCCGAAAGTCGAAGGAAGTTCGAACGCACACTGGCTTGTCGCTGGACGACCACGTCAGTTATAAACTCACACTCGGAAACACAAGTGATTCAGCAATGGGGAAGGAACGCTAGCGACACGAACTACGCTGACACGCCTCCGCGCATGCGATTCCTGGAATCGCCGTGCTATTCAGTGCTATGCCCATATATGGTCAGGACAGCGACGGCGCCAACTATTGGTTGATTCAAGCTGCGCTCGACGTTGATTGGCTGACGGCGGCGCTCGTGACTCAGCCGGCCGTACTGTTTGAATCAAGGATTGGCCTGGCTAACTCTTTACAAGCCAATGTTGCGCTGAATGTAACGGCCTGTGGATTGCTTCAAAGAGTAGTTCATATTGTGACGCGACTTTCTCTACTCGGACAACGAAGCAGACCGTTTAGAGCAAGTGATTCTTTCGTGCCAGACCGTAGCCTAGGTCGGCGACGCAATGGGTTATACGGCTTTTCCAAGAATCGGGGGGGGGGGGGGTGGAATGAGTCGGCCCCTCTGTATGCGGGTCGAGTGAGTGACGCGGCGCCCCTTCAAGAGCACACGAGGCGGTTGTTTGCGCGCTTCCGCGCCGCCTTGCACACAGGCGGAGACTGGCGGCGAAGGATCGCTAACCACATCTCCACACTTTCGTGCCCGCCCGTTCGCTTGGTCGGGTCACGGACGCATCATCACCACAGAGAGAGATGGATGACGGAGCCGTCCGTCTGGGACGCCCGCCCGACGCACCCCAAACAACTGACGCGAATGAGTGTGATTGGCACTGGAGGGCGAGAGAGGCACAGTCAGCGCTGAGCATGTGCGCCCGCCGGTATCTTTCTTGACGGGAATCGGCCGCCCGCTCGATTCTTGGAATCAGGGTTAGTCATCCGTTCAAGGATGATGGACTAGGGACTCAGGGACTATGGGCTAGAAAGGAAGGGCCGTTCTTCTTAGCTTGTTCAATGGTCGTACCAATGTGCGCATTATGTTTCCTTTGCTACCATGGTGGTTGCAATTTAGCGTTTGGCAATGGGGCGGCCACATGGTTTTGCTGTGAAACAGAAAGTTTACATCTCGATACTTTCGCAAACAATACACCTATCCGTTTCAGAAGAAACTCACCCAAGAGCCCACTTTCCTGTAAATGTGTGTTGGTGTTCAAGAGTCAAGGAAGCGCTCACATCTGAATTCGCTGTGATGTTGACTCACAAGTACAGCTGCAGGAGCGGCGAGCCACTCTATGTGATTTGTTCATTCGAGTCCCGGGCACCTCACCTATTGCGTTGTGCGTATTTACGTCTGCTGGCCGTTTCTTACATTTTACGTGTCCGACGGAAAATTTTGAATTTCGGTCTGGCGAGTTGGACTTTGACGGCATAGGTGCAGGCGGGGGGGGGGGGGGGAGGGGGACGGGGGGGGGGGGGAACCCCCCCCCCCCCTCTGGCCCTGGCCTCTAGTGAACTGATACTCCCCCCCTGGCATCCGAAATTCGGAAAGAAATCCGGAAATTTCGAAAATTTTCTTGTATTTTTGGTAGTTTTTGGTCCTATTTTGTCCAAATTTTCGCCTGCGGCGCTATATTTCGTCCATTTATGCACAAATTTGCGTGTTTTTGACCAAATTAAGGCGATTTTTAGCGTATTTTTGGCCATTCCAAAAAGCTGTTTACTGGTCCCGGGACCCCCCCCCCTCTCAAAAATTTTCCTTAACTAGAACCCCCCCCTGGCCTCCGGGTGGCCTGCACCTATGTTTGACGGCAGAGGTTGGAATGTTTAGAGGAGGCGAGTGGTACCAGAAACAAAACAGAAGGACCACTAGGTGTAAATTGCGGCAAAATGACTACAGCGAAGAAGCAGCTCAACAAAGCAGCGAATGGGAACGAGCAGAACTCGAAGTTCGTTGCTCCTCGAGGCCGAAATGGGCCGACAGTCGTCTCCGGTTGTGGCAGTAGCGCAGTTACCGACGACGGCGCTTCCAGTCCTACCAAGACTAAGACCTTTACATTGGACAAGGTCTAGTCGTACTAGTAGTGACCGATGATTGAACCAATGTGTCGATGTCATTTTTGTCTTGTCTGTCATCGATTTGATTTGGGGGGGGGGGGGGGGTTAGGCTGGGGGTTCGGGAGCTAACATCTGCCGTAGCCGGACGAAGTGAAATGAAACAAATAACTTTCTGGATACTTGTCTGTAGTTCTTGAGCCTCTTCCCCAAGCCAACACCTAACCTAACGCGGCTGACCTCCCAGCTGACGACCAATCGCATCTACGTGTCTTGCGGCTGTTTTGATCGGTTTCATTGAACTGAAGATGCCTTCAGAAGTCTCCCGAAGAGGTCGCTCAGACGCTGGCGCAACAGAGGGAAGCGCTGACGGCCTGCAGCGCAAGCTACGCTTCCGCTCTGGAATGCCAAGAGAGTGAATGGGCCGGCCTGGTGCAACTGACAGGTTTGGTAGTTCGATATAGATACGCACGATATTTTGTCTTTGTTCACAAACTAGCTTTGTGTTGTGCTTGCTGTAATTAGTTCTCTGGGATATCCGCACGGGTCGTCCTATCAAGGTGTTCAAATGTTGTTCTGCGCGGAGATTGGCTGCACGACGTTTTGGCCGTAATCTACCGATGTATAGCAAGAACCGTGCGATTATTCGTTGCGCGTTTGCGTTCGAGTCTATCGTGCTCGGTGTTTCTTTCAGAGCGTCTGCTGGAGTTGCAAACGGCCATGGCCGACAGCGATGCCAAATTGGAAGCGACCGCCCAAAGTAAGCCGTGTGAACGTTCCAATTCTCTCAACTTGGACTGCTCAGCTCGACGAAATTCACGCAGAGTGACATCGCATTGGTGTCGTCTTCCGTCAGAACTGTGCTTTGCCGCTGCATTCTGTGAATCTTGGCTCAGCATACCTGAAAGAAGCCTACAGTTCATTTCTACGATCTAGTTCAAGCATTGGATGTGAAGTGACGTTATTTGATTGCTCGCGCTTAGTTCCGTGCCTCAATTGCGATTGTGAGAGATCGGCAATTGCTAACGAAGCGCGAGTAGCCGTATGAATGACTCAACTGTTTGTACGGCACCAATAGCCTTCGATCGTAAACTGTTGTTGCAGCGCTGTCGAAGGCGGAGAAGGAAGAGACGGCCTCCCTGGCGTCCGTTCAGCAGAAGGAGGCCGAGCACTCGACCCTGGAGAAGCGCCGACACTGCCGCGCCGCCCAATCGGGCGACTTGGACGAACTCGTCAGGACCAAAAGCGAAGGTAAGCAGCACGCTACAGAAGACTACGTATTGTACATACTCGCTGCGAATCACGACGGAGGTAACGAGTTCCAAATAGCTATGTAGCTGAGAAATCGCATCGTTCGCTGCAGCAATGACCCAACGTTGTTTGCAGTGGTCGAGCACGCGAAGGGCAGTCTGGAGCGCCTGATCGCCGACGAGGACGCCAGTCGCGCGTCTTTTGAACGACGTACGGCAAATTTGAGACATTTCTTCGAGCGCCCCTAGATCAACGGCTGATGTTGATCCCTGTTGTGTCCTTGAGATACGGTAGCTCGCTTCGACGCTCCGTGACAAGTGTAGCTTCGCTCTCTGTACAGAAATAGTGGTCGTTTGCCTGTCCTGCCCTGTCTCCTGTGAAGAGTAACCTGTCGATGTATTCGTCCCTGTGGTCGCTGCGCGGGCAGTATCCTTGCATGGTGTAACCGCCAATGACAACGGCAGAACAGAATGCCTAGGCACAGTATGGCTTCCGGATACGATTTCGAACGCATACACACCTGGCGGTGAGTGACTCGCACGTGACGTACCTCTACAGTAACTACATACAGTACGAGTCGCCCTCTTTTCTGGCTACTATCTCATTATCTAACAAGAGCCATTTATGGCTCCTCACCCAGTTCATCCAGGTGAATGGGTGAGGTCAGCATCGACTTCACCCATTCACCTGGGTGAACTGGGTGAAGTCGATTATAGGTGAAGTCGATTTCAGGTGAAGTCGATTTGGGTGAAGTCGATTTCGGGTGAAGTCGATTTTGGGTGAAGTCAATTGCAGGTGAAGTCGATTTCAGGTGAAGTCGATTTCAGGTGAAGTCGATTTCAGGTGAAGTCGATTTCAGGTGAAGTTGATTTCAGGTGAAGTCGATTATATGTGAAGTCGATTTCAGGTGAAGCCGATTATAGGTGAAGTCAATTTATGTGAAGTCGAATTGGGTGAAGTTGATTTGGGTGAAGTCAAGTTTTTCTAATGACAGGCATTAAATGACACTGTACACATGTGCACCATGGCAAGATGACACAAACTACAGAGATGCTCGAACACAAGACAACAAGGCAACAGCGATGTCCGCATCCACGTTCTGCCTTCAGTAGATCACCTCAACTACGGTTCCGCTACTATGCATTGCTCTGAACGCAGGATGACAATCAACCAGGTTACACTCACCATTTTGGACTTGTCCTTCCACATTTGTAGAATTGGACCTCCTCCATTGATTTGCGGGCCATTCATTTGCACGCCACCATTCTGTCCCAATCCATTGGCCACCACACCATTCATGACACTCACACTGAGCAAGCTTGCACTCATGTATTGGACTTAACAATGTGCAGTTTGCGCCTGAAAAGCTCTGCCCTTTGTGTGACGATCACTGGCATTGGCCCTCTGCACGACAAAATGATTACCATAATTTAGAAATAACTACTGGCCAGGACCGCCATTTGCACTTCTGTCTCCTTTCACTGGCCAGGACCACTGTTCGCACTTCTGCCTCCTTTGTATGTATGTGTATACCACCCTGTGCAGAAGATGTACCCCGCAAATGCTGCCATTGCACCAACTCTGTCTGGCTCCCACATATGCACAGTACATACATGCACAGATTCGCAGCAGCACAATGTGTAACGCAAAGCATGACACTGTAGCATGTGTGGCACTGTGACACTGCAGCGTGGAAGGAAGGGAGGCAGGAATGCCAACTTCGCTTCATGTGCATGCATGGCTGGACAATTGATAGGACTCGGGAGAGAGGGTGTATGTGTATGTGTGTGTGTGTGTGTGTGTGTGTGTGTGTGTGTGTGTGTGTGTGTGTGTGTGTGTGTGTGTGTGTGTGTGTGTGTGTGCGTGCGTGCGTGCATGCGTGCGTGCGTGCGTGCGTGCGTGCGTGCGTGCGTGCGTGCGTGCGTGTGTGCGTGCGTGCGTGCGTGCGTGAGTGCGTGCGTGCATGTGTGTGTGTGCATGCGTGCATGCATGCGTGCGTGCGTGCGTGCGTGAGTGTGCAGGCGTGCATGTTTGTGTGTGTTTGTGTGTTGTACGGTTCAATCTGACGGCTGACATATTTCAACTGAGTCAGACACAAAGTGTCAAACATGGCAACATTGGTACAGCAGCATTGCAGCCAAGTTACCCCAGGCGAACGCACCATCCAGGTGTTGAAGCACCAGCAACAGTAACTGCTGACTACTTCTAATGAACAACATATGGCAACACCACCTATAATCGACTTCACCCAAATCGACTTCACCTGAAATCGACTTCTCCTGAAATCGACTTCACCCACTTCGACTTCACCTATAATCGACTTCACCTATAATCGACTTCACCTGAAATCGACTTCACCTGAAATCGACTTCACCTATAATCGGCTTCATCCAGATGAGGTCAATCGACCTCACCTACTCATCCAGCATCTTAGGTGAACCAGATGAGTAGATGAGGTCGATGCCGACTTCACCGCTTGTTAGATAATGAGCTATACCCTGGCGTCAAAGTCAAGGGCGTGGAGATCATTCAAGCGCGGACAACAAAACGCGAGGCGTTTTTGTCGTCCGTTGAATCGACGCAGTTCGCCCGCTCCATTCCTGACACCGATTTTCTGGTTTTGATTGGAAACGCCGTTGTTGTCATTGTCGTCGGACGCCGACGACGACGACGCGCGCCTGCCGACAATGCCTACTCTCGAGGGAGACGCCCAACAACAGATTGGTTGACGACGACGAATTCTCGGATGACTCGGCATCGGCGCGCATGCGCGTTCCTTCCGACAGGTGGAAAGGAGCGACGAGTCGCAGTCGTCGTCGACGACGACTTCGAATTGATTCATTCCCGCTGCGCGCCGGCGGCACGGCGCACTTATCCGACCGTTTACGCCGCGGCGCCGTCCCTCCTGCCAGTCGTCGGCGTTTTGCGCCCGCCGCTGTCGTCTTCCATGTTGGCGGCCGGAATACTGAACTGAATCTTCCCCCTCTCTTTCTCTCACCATGTTGGCAGCGCGGCGAACGAGCGCAACTGCAGTGGCAGCGTCGGCGGAGTCGCCTGTGCGGCTAGCCGGCCGGTCGTCCTTTTGAAGTATGAATGCGCGTAGGTAGCAACTATCCATACATACACATGGATGGCTCCCTGTGTCGTCGTTGTCTGTCACTCCTCGCGCCCGCTCTTTGGACACGGGCGCCGCTCCATCTATAGACATTTCTGGTTTGAGGACGGCGCGCGTTATTGGAACTGGAATAGCCCTGCGTTAGTCACCGCGCTGGATAGATACATCAGCGGGCGCGTTGGACTTTCAGAAGAGCGGCAGTTGTAGCCAGATCGGACGCCGACGCCATGGTGAAGGTGCAAGTGCAGATCAAGTACTGCTTCTGCTGCAGCATCACCGTCGCCACTATTCTCATCGCCATCTACACCATTGTTGGTTCTACTTCCTTCTCTCGGCTTGGCTAACAGCTGAGTTATGACTTCGTCTCTTCCAGCTCTTCTACTTCTTGTTGATGGTATTAGCCGCCGTCGGCTTGTCCAGAACTCCTCCGGTAGGCCAAGATGTGGACCAGCACTACGAGCGCTGCCTGAAGGACGCTCAGCAGGAGCCCTTCAGCAGTAAGGCAGCGTGTTATTAACTACAGTAACCTAAGTGTACAGCAACAAGTTATTACCGCACAGTAACTCGGTTATATGAGTCTGAGCGCGAGCTCGCTCAATCATGTGTGTGATAGAGAGCAGCGTCAAGTGAAGTTGAGTCCGTCTCTCCAGAGGGCGTGACGATACGGGAGAACGCCTACATCAAGACGGGCGAGGACGCTCGCATCCGGACCGAAGGCGCTCAGATCACCATCATCGATGCCAGCTCCTACCACTGCTCCCTGGCCCTCTACACAGAAGAGCTGAAGTTCGCTCCAGAAGGTGATGAACCACTTCCCTCTAAGATCGAGGTCTGTTACAGCGACAGAAAGATTGCGCGATTTCAGTGCGCTTTCCCGTGCTGATAATCGACATCGTCATCTACGTCATCATGATGATCTGCGCAATCGTCGTGCTTCTCGCCCTATTTACGGTGAGGGAAGCGCCCCGGTTGGACGCAGAATGAGCGCTCTGTGGGAGGTTGGGAACTGCCACAATTCCAGCATCTCCACTGGCTGCTGCTTCCGTGGATCGGCTTCATGTGTCTGGACATTATTCGGGGCCTCATCTCGGTCATTCTCATCTTCGTCTACTCATACGTGAGTGGCCATTCTGGAAGCAACGGAGAACGACGAACAACCGTGCGAACCTTTTGTACCAATCTTCAGGGTGACTTCACACGCATCGCAGTTGGAATCTTCTTTCTGGGGATACAATTCTTTCACGTAAGCGCCGCGAACGTGTGTATAGGTCCTAGGTACCATATGCACATAATCAGCCGTGTACAAACGGCAGGTCGATTCAGATGTCGCTGGTGCTGATCATGATCGCGAAGTTCCAATGGTCGCACGAGAAGCGCAAAGTGCCTCAGACGGGCGACAAAGTCATCGTTCCGGTACTGGCTTCTTCTTACTGTACGACGCCAAAAAAGTGCCCCATCTACTGTAATCAGAGTAGTGCACAAGATGAGGCCTTCTTCAGCCCCCTGGTGAGAAGGTGGTTCTGGCTGACGGCAGTCAGATCTACCCGACCATGCCGCGGGGGGAGCCGCAGCCGTACGCGCCCAGCGTCCAGCGCGACGGTTACTACCAGCCTTCGACCTATAACACCAACGCCGGCAACGAGGGCAGAGTCTATCGACTGCCGGCGGGTACGTACGTAGACACAATGGGTTGGCCCGCTTCCCGCCGAAGATAGCGCGTCGCGCGCCCCTAAGGTGTCGTTGGGTTTGTTGTTGCAGATCGAGCGCAGCCATACGCCCCTCGACTACACAAATGATGCGAAGAAGAAGCCGTTCTCAATCCCCGAATCGGCGAGGTCACGCCGATCGGCTTTGGAGAAGAGGCGCCAATCTTTCTGTCAAGTTGTATATAGACGCCATAAGTCTCTTTTCAGTGAGTAAGTAGTGTTCGCTACCCACTTTGTGCCATACTGCCAGTATATCGCGCCAGTCTTGCGAGAAGTTTCCGCAACGCAATACGTGCTTGTTTTGTACGCGCAACAAAAGAGCTTGCGATTCAGTCTCTCGTCTCTCGTTTGTCGTCAGTCAATGACGCGCGACACAGACCGAGCAGCGGCGACGAGCGTCAGCACAAGAAGGGAGCGTCGATGATCACTGGTTGGAGAATCACTCGTGGACGCGAACAGCAGCGGGGGCGGCGGCGGGGGAGGGAACGAAGAGCAGTCGCGAGGGTTGGGGCTATGATGGATCACAGTCCGCCGTCTTCTTCTTCTTCTTCGGGGAAGGTGCCCTGCGCTCAGCCTTCGTGGTCGTGGTCTTGGGGCGGCGCCTGCTGCGGCTGCATCTTCTCCTGGACCATGGCCACCACGGGCTCGAGCATTCCCTAAGCAGGCGTAGCCGACGCCGCCCACCAGCACCAGCAGACACAGCATCACGAACAGCGCGCCCATTCTGCCCTCCTTGTCTTGTCTTGTCTCGACTTGTCCTGTCCTGTTGTCGACTTGTGCGCCTCGGCCCGCTCTTCTCGAAGCTTCCTTCTTTCTTCGTAGGTAGTTATTATTTACTCAGAATTGACTAGTACAGTGGTAGATTCCGTTTGTCGAATCTTCTCTGTATTTCAGCCCTCCCAATGGCGCGCACGGCGCGCATGTAGGAATGCAACCAAACCAACCGCGTTTGTATATGTTAAAGTGACTACCCGAGTTCAGGGAGAACCCGAGTACTCGGGTTCTCCCTGGTTATTTAGTGAGAACCCGAGTACTCGGGTTTTCACTGATGGAGTTAGTGAGAACCCGAGTAGAGTGGCCGACAAGCTGCGTATGACCGAGGGCGCGCGTGTGAGGCCGATGAAACTGTAAGGGACGACCCCTCCAAACCGCGCAATCTCTGGTCGGCGTGGCACAGCCGGCCTGAGCAGGAGGTGAATTAGATGGAGGAGTGTTCATACCACTTAACGTTTGCACTAAAACTCGGTCGGCGTCGCGCCTGGCGGGTCGAAAACTGAGGCTTAGCGCGACCACCAACTTCAGGGCGCGCTCCGCGCGCCCTGAAATCGGTCACCGGTCGCGTTAAGCCTAAGCTTCGACAAGCCAGGCTGTGACGCCGACTGACTCTTGTGCACTGTGGGCGCAGGGCGAGCCTAAGCATAGCCTGAATTCAAAGGAATATACAGCTGTCAAGGACACATACCTAGGGTAATCCTAATGTCAACCGGACTTCCTCAAATTATGTTACAAATGCTTTCCCCAAATTAGAAGCTGCTACAGCAGATTGACAGCGGCGATTATGTGTCCACTATGTAACTTGGTATGTAGGTCATTGTACTGCGCGGGCGCCCTCGGTCGAGCGCGCCCTGCCGCCTCTCTACTCGGGTTCTCACCAACTCCATCAGTGAGAACCCGAGTACTCGGGTTCTCACTAAATATCCAGGGAGAACCCGAGTACTCGGGTTCTCCCTGAACTCGGGTTCTCCCCGTGACATATGTACTAAAACCAACCAAGTAACACACAATACTCGTCTTCAGTTCAGCTGGCGAACGCATTAGTCATGCAATCGATAGAACAGACGTCGGCCGTTGAAGATGGTACGTACAGTGCAACGCAGTAGCAGCAGAGACCGTTAGCTTGGATTTCGGTATACGGTAGCTTATGTACCTGTGAAGCAATTAGCGCATCCGCGATACAATGTAGTGGAAGCTCCGTTTTGTTGGGGGCCAAATGTCGAGCCGAGTATCTTTCTCAAATAACAGTGACTACCAGACAGCAGGAATGGTTGTCAGCAACACGAATCGTCACAGACGGTAGAACACATTCGATAGTTCCAGCGGAGTTCGCAGCGACGGAGATTCCGCGACGCTCAACGCATGGTCACACGTGCATAGGGGTCAAGTCTAGCGAGTGGCGGCCCAGTCAGTCAGTCATCGTAGAAAGAGACGTCGCTGCAGATGAGGGCGCGAGCGCAGAGCTGCGCCTGGGGCGACAGGAGCTTCATCGTGGAAGTCTCCAGGTCGACGTCGACGACGGCCACGAAGCCGGCCACGCTGCCGTCGATCACCGAAGGCGCCTTCGCCGGCTGCGAAGCGCCACCGCCGACGGCCGCCGCCGGCTGCTGGTCGAGGGGCGCCAAGCTGATTCCCAACAGCTTGTTCTTCAGCTGCGCCGAGGGAACGACCGGGACCACCTTAGATGCAGCGATCGGTCAGTGGGCAAGTCGCAGCACAAAGGACTGCTAGGCAGCGCGCCCACCGTCGTGTGGTGGTCGACGCCGGTGTCCGTACCCGCCGGCAGAAGCGAATCTGGCACTGCGGAGGTTCCAATCTGGTAGATCTGGACGTCGTCGAACCTGACGCCCTCCAACAAGTGAGGGCTGTACTGGCGCCGGTTGCCGTAGAAGTACTGAAGCGACCAGCGATAACACTTCGTACTCTAGTTGGAAGCTCCATCGATCACTACCCATCGAACCTGCTTGATTCTCTCGTTTCTGGCGGCGATGCGCACCTGGCGCGACCGATCTTCCACCCCACCGGATTTGGGCTGATGGACGATCTTGACGAATTTGGGCAGATCGCGCTGCAGGTCGTTGTACAGCCTTTCGTGGTCCAGAACCACCACGACGTCAACCTCGAACGCCTCCGCCGCCTTCACCAGGGCAATAGAGGGTACAAAGATAAGTACTTTTTCAATTACAACAACTTTGCACGACGTCGCATTCGACTGCAGCGCGATGTCAAAGTTGCCGAAATCGCCTGACGCAAATTTAATCCTGTATCTTGCGAACGCGAAGGAATTTTTGAATTTTCTCTTCTGATATGTGATCGGCATCTCGAGTCCGAACTCCTGTCCAAATTTCAGCCCAATCGGCCCAGCGGATCGCAAAATCGACATAATCCGCTAAATGGATTATAATAATCCGCAAAATAATCCGCTGGTCAACATAACGTTAATCAAAATACAATACGAAAATTTGTTCTTGAGTCAGGTAGAACAGTCTTGTGTTAAGATCGTAGCAGAGCATGTACTGTATTAACACTGTATGTGTTTATGGTAAAACAAAACAAAGGTGGGCGCTTATTGGAGGGAGGGGGGCTTATTTTTCCACTCCTCTTGTAGGCGGGCTTATACGAGGGGAGCGGGCGCTTATTCGCGGAAATAGGGTATAAGGTGGCTACAATGCAGCGATACTTGTGAAAATACCCCACCCTGCGCCCTTGACCCATCCGCAGGTGTTGATGACGACACCGCCGACGTTGGCCTCGGGACTGTTGCGGCAGCGCGCAGTGACGGCTGCCGCCAGCTGCCCCACCTTCAGGTTGAACAGTGGGACGTTCTCCCCTGGACTCAGGTGGCCGAACTGGAAGACCAGAGGAGAAGTCTTGTCAAAACCGTCGATGGGGTCGGCCGCCCGCGTGATCTCCAGGGCGCTCAGAGTCCCTGCAACACCCAGTGAACTTCACATTGGTTTCTTCACAAGCCAGAGAAATAGCAAGTGGAAACTCTTAGCTACATACACGTACGGCCAACTTCAGCAAATCCTACTGTAACTGGATTACGGTAGCCAAGTTAATGACATTCAGTAGCTCAATTCTATGATGTCAGTCCGAATATCGACTGTATGGCCAGTAAACAATGCCTACAATTAGAGTTTACCAGCTCTGCTGCCATGAAGACACAGTGTTGCACAGATACCTGTAAGAACGCAGCAATTCATTCTCAAGCAGTAGAACTCAAGCAAACCAGGGACGGAGATGGATCCCTGTCCGACGTCGAGGTCGACGTAGGTGGGTCGGCGTCCCTGTCTGACGGCGTAGTTGAGCAGCAGCTTGCAGTAGGTGCTCTTGCCCACATCCGTGGGCCCAGTGATCATGAGTCTTGGGCCCATGGTACCGCCGTCGCCGCCGGCGCTTCTCTCGCCCATCAGCTCGCTCTGGACGTGGACCAACACTACGAACGCTGCCTAAAGAACGCCAGCAGGAGCCGTTCAGCAGTAAGGCATTGTGTCGATTCTACCGTAACTCGCTTCTACAAATCTGAGCGCGTGTTCGTCCGTACGTTAGACCCTAAATGAGTAGTGACACTGATTGAGAGCAGTGTGATAGAGAGCAGTGTGAAGTGGAGTCCGGTCCGTCTCTTCAGAGGGCGTGACGATACGGGAGAACGCCTACATCAAGACGGGCGAGGACGCGCGCATCCGGACCGAAGGGGCCCAGATCACCATCATCGATGCCAGCTCCTACCACTGCTCCCTGGCCCTATACACAGAAGAGCTGAAGTTTGCCCCCGAAGGTGAACACTTCATCTGGTAGTAATCCTCCGTTGTTACAGCGACAAGAAGATTCCGCGATTTCAGTGCGCTTTCCCGTGCTGATAATCGACATCGTCATCTACGTCATCATGATGATCTGCGGAATCGTCGTGCTTCTCGCCCTATTTACGGTGAGGGAAGCGCCCCGGTTGGACGCAGAATGAGCGCTCTGTGGGAAGTTGGGAACTGCCACAATTCCAGCATCTCCACTGGCAGCTGCTTCCGTGGATCGGCTTCATGTGCCTGGACATTATTCGGGGCCTCATCTCGGTCATTCTCATCTTCGTCTACTCATACGTGAGTGGCCATTCTGGAAGCAACGGAGAACGACGAACAACCGTGTGAACCTTTTGTACCAATCTTCAGGGTGACTTCACACGCATCGCAGTTGGAATCTTCTTTCTGGGGATACAATTCTTTCACGTAAGCGCTGCGAACGTGTGTATAGGTACAGTACAGTACGTACATAGTTCAGCCGTGTAGGTACAAACGACAGGTCGATTCAGATGTCGCTGGTGCTGATCATGATCGCGAAGTTCCAATGGTCGCACGAGAAGCGCAAAGTGCCCCAGACGGGCGACAAAGTCATCGTTCCGGTACTGGCTTCTTCTTACTGTACGACGCCAAAGAAGTGTCCCACCTACTGTAATCTAAGTAGGGCACAAGATGAAATGTCATCTTCAGCCCCCTGGAGAGAAGGTGGTTCTGGCTGACGGCAGTCAGATCTACCCGACCATGCCGCGGGGGGAGCCGCAGCCGTACGCGCCCAGCGTCCAGCGCGACGGTTACTACCAGCCTTCGACCTATAACACCTACGCCGGCAACGAGGGCAGAGTCTATCGACTGCCGGCGGGTACGTACGTAGACACAATGGGTTGGCCCGCTTCCCGCCGAAGATAGCGCGTCGCGCGCCCCTAAGGTGTCGTTGGGTTTGTTGTTGCAGATCGAGCGCAGCCATACGCCCCTCGACTACACAAATGATGCGAAGAAGAAGCCGTTCTCAATCCCCGAATCGGCGAGGTCACGCCGATCGGCTTTGGTGAAGAGGCGCCAATCTTTCTGTCAAGTTGTATATAGACGCCATCAGTCTCTGTTCAGTAAGTATGTACCGGGTGTCCCAAAAAAAAGTGAACCCTTTTTCTCCGGCTTATAACTCACTACTGCGATTACCAATCTCAACCAAATTTTACACACAAATACCCTATAAAGTTCTTATTTGGTGTGCCAAATTTTGCTCGCATAGTCCTGACACAACCAGAGTTACAGTCGGTTTAGTGCCTGACATCCAAAAACATTCTCACCCACGCAGTCTCTTGCTTTCAAACGAATAAATTGCAACCGAATATCACTCAGATCAACGGGAGAGGTCGGCAAAATCCTGCTCATTTTTGGCCGTTATGTGTCTCAAATTGGCTGTGATAACACCCTCAAATCTGGCGCGAACCGGATCAATCTTACCTCTTCCAAGAATTCGCTGTGAAATCACGTTGCGTGTGGATTATCCCAGGCGTGGCAAATTTTTTACTTCTAAAGCATTCAGCGGTATAAATACGATACTTTGGTTCTGTTTTGACCGCTTCGTGAAAACTGTGTGTTGCAAACAACCACAGAACGGTATCGTCAGGATGCGTCTTCTTACGCTGACTGCGCACAGAACGAGGAGAGATTTGAGCGTGAATGATTCATACGCGCGTAACTCAAGCTAGTCTTAAGCGATTGACCTCAAATTTGACACACTTGTTAACAACTCATCAAGGTATATGTGTGCAAGGTTTGGTCCAGATTCATTCACAGAAGCATAAGTTATGAGCGGGAGAAAAAGGGTTCACTTTTTTTTGGGACACCCGGTAGTGGTCGCTACCCACTTTGTGCCATACTGCCAGTATATCGCGCCAGTCTTGCGAGAAGTTTCCGCAATACGTGCTTGTTTTGTACGCGCAACAAAAGAGCTTGCGATTCAGTCTCTCGTCTCTCGTTTGTCGTCAGTCAATGACGCGCGACACAGACCGAGCAGCGGCGACGAGCGTCAGCACAAGAAGGGAGCGTCGATGATCACTGGTTGGAGAATCACTCGTGGACGCGAACAGCAGCGGGGGCGGCGGCGGGGGAGGGAACGAAGAGCAGTCGCGAGGGTTGGGGCTATGATGGATCACAGTCGGCCGTCTTCTTCTTCTTCTTCGGGGAAGGTGCCCTGCGCTCAGCCTTCGTGGTCGTGGTCTTGGGGCGGCGCCTGCTGCGGCTGCATCTTCTCCTGGACCATGGCCACCACGGGCTCGAGCATTCCCTGCGCGTAGGCGTAGCCGACGCCGCCCACCAGCACCAGCAGACACAGCATCACGAACAGCGCGCCCATTCTGCCCTCCTTGTCTTGTCTTGTCTCGACTTGTCCTGTCCTGTTGTCGACTTGTGCGCCTCGGCCCGCTCTTCTCGAAGCTTCCTTCTTTCTTCGTAGGCAGTGACTATTTACTCGGAATTGACTAGTACAGTGGTAGATTCCGTTTGTCGAATCTTCTCTGTATTTCAGCCCTCCCAATGGCGCGCACGGCGCGCATGTAGGAATGCAACCAAACTAACCGAGTTTGTATATACTAAAACCAACCAAGTAACACACAATTTCAGGAAAGTTCCCCCCTGCTGGGGGGTAAGGACAGGTGAATTTGTTCGTCCTTATGAAGACTGATGATGAACAGGCTGTGTATCTCAGATGACTTTGGGCCCTCTACTACACGGACAAATTCAGCGTGCTCTGTTCACGCGCACAAAGCTTATCACGTACGCACAACGTACATGCGGCAAACGCACTCTACCACTATCAACACACGTGTGTGGATTCAGTGCCTGCCACCGCATCTCACACAACACAATGTCCACACTCAGTGCAACGTACGCAAGGGTGACGGACCCCATGGCTAACTCCCACTTCGACCGCTCAGCCATGCACGCAAGTAGATGGCTTCACCTGCTAACAGAGCTTCTGGAGGTACTAGGGAGGTATTAACGTTGGCAAATGCACATTCTGCACTAATGCCGGGTAAGCGATTTGCAGTACACAAACGACAAACACAGACCCATACTTAGTGAGAGTTGGGCACCCATATACAGAGCACGCTGAATTTGTTCGTGTAGAAGAGGGCCCGAAGTCATCTGAGATACACAGCCTGTTCATCATCAGTCTTCATAAGGACGAACAAATTCACCTGTCCTTACCCCCCAGCAGGGGGGAACTTTCCTGAAATACACACCCTGTCCATGTCCACAGAGTGGACACCTTCAGTGGGGGGGGGAGCATAGAGCGGCGTGTTCCCATTTCTCCCCTTCCCATTTCCCCCCTTCCCACTTCCCCCCTTCCCACTTCCCCCCTTTCCCAGTTCCCCCCTTCCCATTTCCCCCCTTCCCACTTCCCCCCTTTCCCAGTTCCCCCCTGTCTCAATTCCCCCCGCCCCCTGTACATACCAGTTCCCCCTTTCCCAATCCCCCAGCAGTATCAGTATAAAGTTTAAAATTAGGTAAATGAGCATAGGCTTAGGATTTACATTTGGCTAGGCAGCGCGTGTTCGTCCGTACATTAGACCCTAAATGAGTAGCGACACTGATTGAGAGCAGTGTGATAGAGAGCAGTGTGAAGTGGAGTCCGTCTCTTCAGAGGGCGTGACGATACGGGAGAACGCTTACATCAAGACGGGCGAGGACGCGCGCATCCGGACCGAAGGGGCCCAGATCACCATCATCGATGCCAGCTCCTACCACTGCTCCCTGGCCCTATACACAGAAGAGCTGAAGTTTGCCCCCGAAGGTGAACACTTCATCTGGTAGTAATCCTCTGTTGTTACAGCGACAGAAAGATTGCGCGATTTCAGTGCGCTTTCCGATGCTGATAATCGACATTGTCATTTACGTCATCATGATGATCTGCGGAATCGTTGTGCTTCTCGCCCTATTTACGGTGAGGGAAGCGCCTCGGTTGTTGGACGCAGAATGAGCGCTCTGTGGGAAGTTGGGAACTGCCACAATTCCAGCATCTCCACTGGCTGCTGCTTCCGTGGATTGGCTTCATGTGCCTGGACATTATTCGGGGCCTCATCTCGGTTATTCTCATCTTCGTCTACTCATACGTGAGTGGCCATTCTGGAAGTAACGGAGAACGACGAACAACCGTGTGAACCTTTTGTACCAATCTTCAGGGTGACTTCACACGCATCGCAGTTGGAATCTTCTTTCTGGGGATACAATTCTTTCACGTAAGCGCTGCGAACGTGTGTATAGGTACAGTACGTACATATGTAGTTCAGCCGTGTACAAACGACAGGTCGATTCAGACGTCGCTGGTGCTGATCATGATCGCGAAGTTCCAATGGTCGCACGAGAAGCGCAAAGTGCCCCAAACGGGCGACAAAGTCATCGATCCGGTACTGGCTTCTTCTTACTGTACGACGCCAAAGAAGCGTCCCATCTACTGTAATCTAAGTAGGGCACAAGATGAAATGTCATCTTCAGCCCCCTGGAGAGAAGGTGGTTCTGGCTGACGGCAGTCAGATCTACCCGACCATGCCGCGGGGGGAGCCGCAGCCGTACGCGCCCAGCGTCCAGCGCGACGGTTACTACCAGCCTTCGACCTATAACACCAACGCCGGCAACGAGGGCAGAGTCTATCGACTGCCGGCGGGTACGTACGTAGACACAATGGGTTGGCCCGCTTCCCGCCGAAGATAGCGCGTCGCGCGCCCCTAAGGTGTCGTTGGGTTTGTTGTTGCAGATCGAGCGCAGCCATACGCCCCTCGACTACACAAATGATGCGAAGAAGAAGCCGTTCTCAATCCCCGAATCGGCGAGGTCACGCCGATCGGCTTTGGAGAAGAGGCGCCAATCTTTCTGTGAAGTTGTATATAGACGCCATAAGTCTCTTTTCAGTGAGTAAGTAGTGTTCGCTACCCACTTTGTGCCATACTGCCAGTATATCGCGCCAGTCTTGCGAGAAGTTTCCGCAATACGTGCTTGTTTTGTACGCGCAACAAAAGAGCTTGCGATTCAGTCTCTCGTCTCTCGTTTGTCGTCAGTCAATGACGCGCGACACTGACCGAACAGCGGCGACGAGCGTCAGCACAAGAAGGGAGCGTCGATGATCACTGGTTGGAGAATCACTCGTGGACGCGAACAACAACGGGGGCGGCGGCGGGGGGAGGGAACGAAGAGCAGTCGCGACATGGGGGGAAGGGTTGGGGCTATGATGGATCACAGTCGGCCGTCTTCTTCTTCTTCTTCTTCGGGGAAGGTGCGCTGCGCTCAGCCTTCGTGGTCGTGGTCTTGGGGCGGCGCTTGCTGCGGCTGCATCTTCTCCTGGACCATGGCCACCACGGGGTCGAGCATTCCCTGCGCGTAGGCGTAGCCGACGCCGCCCACCAGCACCAGCAGACACAGCATCACGAACAGCGCGCCCATTCTGCCCTCCTTGTCTTGTCTTGTCTTGTCTCGACTTGTCCTGTCCTGTCGTCGACTTGTGCGCCTCGGCCCGCTCTTCTCAAAGCTTCCTTCTTTCTTCGTAGGCAGTGATTATTTACTCGGAATTGACTAGTAGAGTGATAGATTCCGTTTGTCAGAATCTTCCCTGTATTTCATCCCTCCCACTGGCGCGCGAATCACGCATGTTGGAATGCACCAACGGAGTTTGTATGTACTGTTACCAAGTAACACACAACACTCGGTTGTCTTCAGTTCAGCTGGCAAACTCACTTTTTAGTCGTGTAGGGTGCAAGCAACAGTGTGGCACACTAGCAGAGACCGTTATCTTGCATTTCACTGTACGGTAGCTTATGTACCTGTGAAGCAACTAGCGTATCCGCGACAAAGTGCAGTTCAGACTCCGTTTTGTTGGGGGCCAAATGTCGAGCCGAATGTCTTTCTCAAATAACAGTGACTGCCAGAAACAGGAATGGTTGTCAGCAACACGAATCGTCACAGGCACTAGAAGCCATTCGATAGTTCCAGCGGAGTTCGCGGTAGAGGAGATTCCGCGTCGCTCACACGTGCATAGGGGTCAAGTCTAGCGAGTGGTGGCAGCCAGGCAGCTTCTTCCCCGCAAGTCAGTCGTCGTAGAAGGTGACGTCGCTGCAGATGAGGGCGCGAGCGCAGAGCTGCGCCTGGGGCGACAGGAGCTTCATCGTGGAAGTCTCCAGGTCGACGTCGACGACGGCCACGAAGCCGGCCACGCTGCCGTCGATCACCGAAGGCGCCTTCGCCGGCTGCGAAGGGCCACCGCCGACGACCGCCGCCGGCTGCTGGTCGAGAGGCGCCAAGCTGATTCCCAACAGCTTGTTCTTCAGCTGCGCCGAGGGAACGACAGGGACCACCTTAGATGCAGCGATCGGTCAGTGGGCAAGTCGCAGCACAAAGGACTGCTGGGCAGCGCGCCCACCGTCGTGTGGTGGTCGACGCCGGTGTCCGTACCCGCCGGCAGAAGCGAATCTGGCACTGCGGAGGTTCCAATCTGGTAGATCTGGACGTCGTCGAACCTGACGCCCTCCAACAAGTGAGGGCTGTACTGGCGCCGGTTGCCGTAGAAGTACTGAAGCGGCCAGCGATAACACTTCGTAGTTGGAAGCTCCATCGATCACTACCCACCGAACCTGCTTGATTCTCTCGTTTCTGGCGCTGATGCGCACCTGGCGCGACCGATCTTCCACCCCACCGGATTTGGGCTGGTGGACGATCTTGACGAATTTGGGCAGATCCCGTTGCAGGTCGTTGTACAGTCGCTCGTGGTCGAGAACCACCACGACGTCGACCTCGAACGCCTCCGCCGCCTTCACCAGACAGTGGTAGCTGAAGTGAGTAGCAGTCACACACCGTATTTCTTCGAATCAACGCCCTGGGCGCTTATTTTTTTCAGCCTGCTCCAGGAGGGGCGCTCATCAACTCGGCCCCTCGAGAGTGCCAAATTTCCAGTTGTTGCGCCATTTTCCCTACACTTGCATGGATTTTAGACTGAAACTAGAACTTTCGATCAAAATACCTACCATTAGTTGTTATGCTGTCGTAGGTAGACCTAACTTGATAGGGATCGTCACAGAGCATTTACTGTATGTGTTTGTGGTACATCAAAACGCTTATTGGGGGGGGGGGGGGGCGCGGAGTTTTCCACCCTCACCTTGGATGGCCGCTTATTCGAGGGGAGCGGGCCCTTATTAGCGGAAATACGGTATATGGTGGCTACAACGCAGCGATGTTTGTGTAAATACCCCACCCGGCGCCCTTGACCCATCCGCAGGTGTTGACGACGACGCCGCCGACGTTCGCTTCGGGGCTGCTGCGGCAACGCGCCGTCACGGCCGAGGCCAGCTGGCCCACCTTCAGGTTGAACAGTGGGACGTTCTCCCCTGGACTCAGGTGGCCGAACTGGAAGACCAGAGGAGAGGTCTTGTCGAAGCCGTCGATGGGGTCGGCCGCCCGAATGATCTCCAGGGCGCTCAGCGTCCCTGCAACAGGCACAGAGGAAGCGGGACAGTGAATCTCACATTGGTTTCATAACAAGCCAGAGAAACGGCCCGTGGAAACTCCTAGCTACACGTACGGCCAGCTTCATCGAATCCTAACTGGGCTACGGTAGACAAGCCAATGGCATTCGGTAGTCCAATTCTAAGATGCCAGTCCGAATATCGGCTGTATGGGCAGTACAGTGTCTACACTTAGGGCTGCACCAGCTCTGTGCCGCTGAATACACATTGCACAGATACTAAGAATGCAGCAATTGTCCCAACTGGCAAGGGCAACAGTACCAGGGACGGAGATGGATCCCTGTCCGACGTCGAGGTCGACGTAGGTGGGTCGGCGTCCCTGTCTGACGGCGTAGTTGAGCAGCAGCTTGCAGTAGGTGCTCTTGCCCACATCCGTGGGCCCAGTGATCATCAGTCTTGGGCCCATGGTACCGCCGTCGCCGCCGGCGCTTCTCTCGCCCATCAGCTCGCTCTCCACCTGCTGCCGGAGCTGCTCCAGCGCCGCGTGCGTGTTCACGTAGATCATCTGAGGTGGGCAAGACACGGCTGTGGATGGCGCAAGTACCCAAGAAGTTATTCGGCTTGTGGATCAAACATCATCATTGCAAACGTGGTGGGACGCTGGATTTCGACACATGATGATGCTGCTACAGCGCAGATCTCCGTGTCAATTCCAGAGCCACGTCTTACCGTAATCTCATTTGGCGCAACTCGCATCACTAGCGAGCGCCCTCGAGGGGGGGGGGGGGGGGGGGGGGGGGGGGGGGGCTGTTTGTTTTTTTTTTTGTGTGTGTGTTGTTGGGTTGTTTTCTTCCTTGCTAAAGGACAACACCGTTACAAGCGACCACAGCACCAACCATGGGCGTCGCCTTGGCGATGTACTGGCAGTTCTTGTCGCCCACGAACTCGACGGTCGCTCCGTGCCAGGTGAAGAGACCGACCCGGCTGCCGGGTCCGAAGGTGTAGCGCCGATTCAGGGGCAGCTCCGCGCCGAAGATCTCTGCCGTTCCCTTGATCAGCTCGACTATGACCTGCTTCCCGGCTTCCACCTCGAAGCGCAGCTCCTGGTTCTCCTCCAGCACGATCTCGTAGATGGTGGGAGGAGAGGAGGACGCCTGCGGCGGCGACGACATCCTCGGTCGCGCTAAATGCGCCCGAATGAGAGGAACGACAAAAAGGCAACACTTCAAGTTCAAAAGCAGACTCTGGGAATTGTATCCCCAAAATGACTACAAGCCAAACAAAGTCTTTCAATTTCACCGTTTATTCAGCGTCTCCAATTCCAACTTCCAAGCTGAGACCATCACCAGTCAAAGTCGCGCGCAACTCTTCATAACAAGCATCACAGAGCCCGCACCCAAACACAAACACAACAGATAGGTGCCTAGCAATAAATAGCGGCGTAAGGTGGCAGATAGGTTCATCAACTGAACGCGCTTCTGGAAAGCCTGCAAAAGCAGCCAACGCGATCCCTTGGAATGAGGCGCAGCTCCGAGCCGTGCTTCATGAAGACGTTCCCTGCAACCGGGAGTGCGCATCGCAGTAAAGTAAGCCTGAGACGTTCTTTCAATTCTACTTTCACTCGCCAGCAGTCTGCGAAGGATTGATTCCGATGCCGTCGTTTGTGATGATGGCGCTCGTGGCCGGCGGCACTTTGAACTCTTCCGCCGCGAACTTGAGAACCGCCGTGAATGGGGTCGCTTCCGGTACGGACAAGCTGAACACAAAAATGATCGACCGTAAGTGTATCGATGATACTATAACTTATTTCCAAACACTTACACTTTGAAAGGCAGCTTCGGATCACTGGTCAGAGTAATCTTGAACGTCACTTTGTTACCTCCGCCGCCCTGCGCGCTCATCTTCGACGCTGGCTCAAAAGTGCAAGCAAAATTCTATCACGGATCGCTCACGTCGCGAATCGCAGCTCGCGACTACTGAAAGCTACTGAACTGTGGACAATCGCTGCAGAACAAAAATTCTCTCGAAGAGAATCCGATAAAATGCGGTACTGCTGGTTACTGTTGCCTATCTATTTCGACAGGCCGAATGTACATATAGAGACCAGTTGCCATAACAACAGCGGGTATTCGAGCTTGTCTCATGATCTCACTTCAACCCCCATGAACTAGGTTCCCAATGGATTTTCTCCCCAAAACAGGTACGCGCACTGGCAACTAAAAGAATCCACGAGTTCGCTTCAGTGCGTTCTGCTGACCAAATAGGTGTTTCAGAGATCGTCTCCAGCTTGCCGCTGCAGATGTCGCTCTACTTCAACAGTTTCTACTCGCCTGTCTGGGTTTTGATCCACGTCTGCACGCTATACCAGAAGGTCGGCATTGGACTTCTCTGGCTCGTCGTCGGCCGATGCTTCGTGAACGGCGCATCGCTTCCTTTTCAGTATCCCTACCTCAACATCACCTACAAAGTCATACTGACGGGATTACACGGCGTTGCCGCCTGTGTGGAGCTGACCCGTTTGATAGTGGGAATTCGAGGGAACTTGCTAGAGAAGGTGATGTGCCGTCACGGTTTCGAACGAACACTCACTTCGGAAGCGAAGCACCTTACATAGATACTGTAACCATTGCGCCTACTGTAGCCATAGCGCATTCCATATAGCCGTTCATTCGCAGATACCCGAAGTGTCCGGCTTCCTGGTCATGACGGCGCTGCAAGCGGCCATCGCAGCCATTCTCCTTCTCAACGCGGGCACCATTCACCTGCCTATTGAAATTGCGGCCGACCTCGCTCAGCTGGCGTTCATCGCTGTGCAGGTACCGTCGTCAAGCGACCGCAAGGGATTTCCGATTTCCAACCCAAGTTCTATTCGACGGCGCTTTAGCTTATCGCCGGTCTGGCCGCCGTCCGCCGCATCGGCAAGCACCAGCTGGCCCGTTTCAAGCAGCGGGTTCTGGACTGACGATGCGCGCGACTGTTTCTGTTCCGGACGCTGCCTTCTTCGCCTTCCGTTTCTTCAACGAGGACGCAGGGAAGAGCTCCAATACCCAAGCGGCCGGCCCATATTAGCATCCCGCTCCTTTGCGCCGCCGGCCTCGAAGGGATTCCGAACGCTCGCCCAGGCTCGCGCCAGTCGACGTCGTTTCATACGCTTCTTTCGCTCGGAAATAAATACCCGCCGCCATGTGCCGTCGCCTAAGATAAACCACTGGCCGCCTGTGCCATCCCTAACAACAAGCGATGAAACCCGACGGTGTGTTGCTGGCGAACGGCTGCCTCATGTTGTTCTTGGCGATGCTCTCAGACTACTGGAGAATTCAAGGCTACGATTACGCTGTTCTGGAGCGCTCCATAAACGACTCCGCTCACAAAGTCAACGGAAGAATAGAGTTACACAAGCGCCAGCCAAAATCGGCCGTCAGTTTCTCAGAGCAGCAGTTAGTCACCGTTTGTGTCGACCGCAATCGTCGCTGCGTCCACCTATTTTGGCGGCACAGCAATCTTTTCAAGGAGTGCAACGATCTTATGGGTCGGAACCAGAAGAACCGGCAGCTCTTTCGATGCTGATTTCAGTCACACGGTCGTTGTCGTTTCCACTGCAGAATCCGACCGAGAGTTTCTCAGGAGGAAAGGCGTCTACCAGACAAATGAAAGCTGCCACCTCGTGGTAGGATGGAGAAGGAAGGATCTCCATGTGGCAGCACGTGGTAGAAACTCTTGTGCTGTTCTCAGCCATGCTATGAGTATGAGTATGAGCCGTTCCCACCCGAAATTCAGCTGCCGGGGATGTGAACTTGGCGTTGGGCGCAGCCGCACTACTGGCGAGCGCAACGGCCACTTCCGCCGGTCTCTGCGTCCACTTCTGCAGCCGGCGAACTTACTTCTGGACTGTCTTCATCTCGGCGCTTTTGTTCATGTCAGGTGCGGGTAGTAGAGATCCGCCCTCGATGAAAATGAGGGAACGTTGTGTGCTGACGTGTCTGTCTAGTGGCCTTGCTGGTTGTCGCTCTGCTGTTGTTCGCTGGCCGCCTGTCTTCTTCGCCGTACTCCACGCGAGAGGAGGTCGAGCATCGGCTGGGAAGCAACCTTGCTCGGAGCAGCGGCCGGGCGCTGCGCTCGCCAGCCGAAGCGGCCGCCGAAGCCGTCGTCGCCAGCGGCCGCACCCTGATCGGATGGAGCTCGCTTGCAGCCATCGGCAGCCTGCTGCTGAACGTCGCAGCCCTCTGGCTTCACTTGGCCGCCGCCCGACACATTCGGGATCGGCGCCGGCACAGCTTTCGGAGGAGAAAGCTGCGAGCGGCACTCATGACAAGCTGCCGAAACGATGTGGCGCTGGCCGCTAGAGCTAAGCTCACTGTCCACCATCCCTAACCTGAGCGAGAAGAAGCTGTAAACTACGACAAAGATCGTATTTGTGTTGCGCAGCAGCATGAGCAGTTTGCTGCAAAAGGCACGTTCCGCGTGTTCTTCGTGGCGTTTCGTTGTGGTACTGTTTGAATTTTGAATTCAACAAGCATTACATAGTCCGTTCTGATTCAAATATTCGTACAACGAGTTTGTTGTAGGCAGTGCCACGCAATACCACATCTGTAGGCTACTGTATTCTATATAGTGGTTTCTGATTCAAATATTCGTGCAACGCATTTGTTTTAGGCAGTACCACATAGGCTACTGTATTCTATATAGTGAATTCTGATTCAAATATTTGTACACGCATGTGTTGTAGGCAGTACCACATAAGCTACTGTATTCTATATAGTGATTTCTGATTCAAATATTTGTACACGCATGTGTTGTAGGCAGTACCACATAAGCTACTGTATTCTATATAGTGATTTTTATACTCCACAAAAAGTGTGGAGTATATAGCGATTGTGCGCGAAACGCAGTAATTTCAACCGGATGGCGTTCGCGCGTGAAGCGGCCGATTTGCAAACGGTTTTTTGTGTTGGGTAGGCCTAGTAAGTGGGCAGGGTGGACACCAATCGGGGTCACGCTGCGGGACCCCGTTGGCGGGAAATTCAAAAATTTATTTTTTCAAAGTACTGAACCAGGCAAGTCGTCTGGGGGACGCAGTATACTCCACAAATTTGAACTCCTACGCACGGTGACTCCTCTCCTGTTGTGGCCTCCTGACACCCCCAATCGCAAAACTAATGCCGAATTCGTGATCTACATCCCAGAATACCCCAGAATCGACATACAACACCCCTAACTTCCTATGGACTCGTAGAACCAAAATTCTGCACTTGGGGTACGGTAGCATGCGAATTCGTCATAGGTACGCTTAAACATCATCTAAACGCTAAACGAATGCCAAATTCGTAATCAGCGCCCCCGAAAACCCCGAAAGCGAGTATAATATTGCCAAAGTGGACCGGACACCCAAAATTCAAATGGACGCGGCAGGGTTACTGTAGATCTGCAAATTTGTCAAAAACACTTTTCTGGACCAGATTTAAGCGTAGAATCGTTTGAAACTACTTTTGGAACGATTCGGCAACGCATTCGAGCGCTATAGACGCCGAAATGCGAAAATCGCAATTTTCGACCCCGGAGTCAAAAAAGTCGCAGTGTAAGAAAGTTTTTTGTGTTTCACCCGATTTTCTCCGTTCATGGCTCATTCGATAGAGGACATCTGGGAAGGAGCACCAAGAGTGGTCTCGCCGCTCTAGCTGCTACCTAGCTCCCACACAGTGTTGCCGAAGTACACGATTTTTCTAAAGAGTACAGTACAGTACAGTACTTTTGCCCAAAAATCTTAAAAAGTACAGTGCAGTACAGTACGGCCGCTCCAATTTGCTAATGAGTACAGTACTAAAAAGTACTGAGTACTTAAAAAGTACTAAAAAGTACAGAGAATTCTGAAGTAAAGCCAGGATGCAGTCTATTAAGGAGTTTTCTTGATGTTGACACATGCAAAACAGCATTTGCAAATTGGCTGTTAGCCTTGAAATGAGCTCACTTCAATTTCCAAGCACAATTCTCGACAATTTTGCACGAATCTCAACGCAAATTCGTGTATTCGGTCTGCCAAAACATTTATTATGCTGCATGCGGGGGACATAGAATGACCAAAGTTCTAAATAGTACAACGAGTACTAAAAAGTACTAAACAGTACTAAAAAGTACTCTGAGAATCTAATGAGTACATTACAGTACAGTACTCTTAGGCCAAAAATCTAAAGAGTACAGTACAGTATACTGTACTGTACTCGAGTACTCGTACTTTTTAAGAGTTAAAAAGTTACTCGCGGCAACACTGCTCCCACAGCAGCCCATCAAAGTCGACCCGGGGCCAAAATTCGCGAATTTTTCAAATTTGGCGCCAAAATGGGTCCCGCAGCGATCCAATTCTTTTTTTGCGTGTTCGGCACTATCGAGTACTACAACATATCAAAAGATAGTATATACCATTATATGCAACTTTTTCGAGTTCTACCTTGTTTAACCCATTTTCCAGTACTTTGAAAATTTAAATTTTTGAATTTCCCGCCAACGGGGTCTCGGAGCGTGACCCCGTTTGGTGTCCACCCTGCCCACCTACTAGGCCTACCCAACGAAAAAGACCGTTTGCAAATCGGCCCCTGCACGCGCGAACACCATCCGTTAGAAATTACTGCGTTTCGCGCACAATCGCTATATACTCCACACTTTTTTGTGGAGTATAAAAAGGCATAGTACAAGGTGGAACTCGAAAAAGTTGCAAAAATGGTATATACTATCTTTTGATATGTTGTAGTACTCGATAGTGCCGAACACGGAAAAAATGAATTGGATCGCTGCGGGACCCATTTTGGCGCCAAATTTGAAAAATTCGCGAATTTTGGCCCCGGGTCGACTTTGACGGGCTGCTGTGCGAGCTAGGTAGCAGCTAGAGCGGCGAGACCACTCTTGGTGCTCCTTCCCAGATGTCCTCTATCGAATGAGCCATGAACGGAGAAAATCGGGCGAAACACAAAAAACTTTCTTACACTGCGACTTTTTCGACTCCGGGGTCGAAAATTGCGATTTTCGCATTTCGGCGTCTATAGCGCTCGAATGCGTTGCCGAATCGTTCCAAAAGTGGTTTCAAACGATTCTGCGCTTAAATCTGGCCCAGAAAAGTATTTTTGAAAATTTTGCAGAGCTACAGTATCCCTGCCGCGTCGGTTTGAATTTTGGGCGTCGGGTCGACTTTGCCAATATTATGCTCGATTTCGCGGTTTTCGGGGGCGCTGATTACGAATTTGGCATCCGTTCAGTGCTTAGATGATGTTTGAACCTACCTACGACGAATTTGTATTCTACCGTACCCCAAGTGCAGAATTTCAGTTCCCGGAGTCCATAGGAAGTTAGGGGTGTTGTATGTCGATTCTGGGGTATTCTGGGATGTAGACCACGAATTCGGCATTACTTTTGCGATTGGGAGTGCCAGGAGGCCACAACAGCAGAGGAGTCACCGTGCGTAGGAGTTCAAATTTGTGGAGTATACTGCGTCCCCCGGACGACTTGCCTGGTTGGTTCAAATATTCGTACAACGCATTTGTTGTAGGCGGTACCACATAGGCTATAGTATTCTATATAGTGATTTCTGATTCAAATATTTGTACAGGCATGTGTTGTAGGCAGTACCACACAAGCTACTGTATTCTATATAGTAGTTTCTGATTCAAATATTCGTACAACCCATTTGTTGTAGGCAGTGCCACGCAGTACCACATAGGCTACTGTATTCTATATAGTGATTTCTGATTCAAATATTTGTACACGCATGTGTTGTAGGCAGTACCACACAAGCTACTGTATTCTATATAGTAATTTCTGATTCAAATATTCGTACAACCCATTTGTTGTAGGCAGTACCACACAGGCTACTGTATTCTATATAGTGATTTCTGATTCAAATATTTGTACAGGCATGTGTTGTAGGCAGTACCACATAAGCTACTGTATTCTATATAGTGGTTTCTGATTCAAATATTCGTGCAACGCATTTGTTGTAGGCAGTACCACATAGGCTACTGTATTCTATATAGTGATTGCTGATTCAAATATTGTTACAACGCATCTGTTGTAGTACCACATGGATATAGGCTGCTGTATTATGATTTATGGGTCGTGCCGCGACTCCCGAACGTTAGCACGTCTGCAAGTCGGTCGCTTGAAGTGGAAATTTTAAGTTGCTCATCGTAAGTACATAAGTTTAGGGTATAACAGAAGAATAAAATCGGTCCATGAGTTTGAGCTCGCCTTAGTAATTTGTCAGCGACCTGCCCATTATGGCTTGTCATTACGCCGTGGCGTTTCGTCGCAGTACTGTTGAAATTTCGAATCTTATTTTGCTTGAAATTCCAAATTCCACGCAAACTGTTTGTTGTAGGCGGTCCAAGTAGGGGTACTGTATTATATGTATCGCTGGTTATGATGGTACGAACCTTGCGTTCCTCCCTACTTACTGGTGCCGAGTTAGGCAAAAGCTTCCCTCTAAGAATAGTATTCCAAGAGGCGGTGTGTAACGGTTTCTGCCGCCATAAGCGGGTGGAAGAGAACAGGCAGTTGAGTGAACTTCATCACAAGCTTATCACTTCGAGTGTCGTGCACCGTGGCGTTTCATTGCAGCACGTTTGAATTTTCGAATATTTCTTGCTATTTAGTCCAATTTTCGCGCAAAGTATTTGTTATAGGCAGCCCCAGTTGGGCTACTGTATTATATGTGTTGTTTTGTGACATAAATACGACCCACGTAAATATTACTCTCTATCGACTTTAAAGCACGTATCGATGTTACACCCACTTTGCGCAATCCACCCAGAATGCGCAATATTGCGCAGTCTGGGTGGTCGTTACCCAGAATCCACCATATGGCGGAGTTTGGGTGGCCGCCACCCAGAATGCGCAATAGGCATGCGTCGCAGGCGCTTTGGCAGGGAAGGGGCACAGCCGGCCTGAGCAGGCGGTGAAGTAGATGGAGGAGTGTTTATTCCACCCACTGCTTGCACTAAAACTCGGCCGGCGTCGCGCCTGGCGGGTCGAAAACTGAGGCTTAACGCGACCACCAACTTCAGGGCGCGCTCCGCGCGCCCCGATGGCGGTCACCGTTCGTTTTAAGCCTACGCTTCGACCCGCCAGACTGCGACGCCGACTGACTCTTGTGCACTGTGGGCGCAGGGCGAGCCTAAGCATAGCCTGAACTGGAAGGAATATGCCAACTGTGTCAAATATTTACACACAAAAGCAAGAAACCATCTACTATTGCGTAGTCTGGGTAGTAGCCACCCAGAATGCGCCATATTGCGCAGTTTGGGTAGCCACCACCCAGAAGGCGCCATATGGCACCTTCTGGGTGGTTGCGCATTTTGGGTGTGACACGTATCGACATTAAAGCACGTATCGACATTAAAGCACGTATCGACTTTAAAGCTGGATTGGACCGCAAGCTTCCATCTCCGAATGGTAGTCTAGGAGGCGGCGAAAGACCTGGTAGACGAGTGAACGGCATCAGGCGTCACCTGCAGGGGAGGTGAAGAACAGTGAGGGGAAATTGGAAACGTGTAATTTGATTGGACTAAAGTTATCTAACAACAACATGGCAGCATAGGTGACACGAATTATTACTTCTGGATGAAGTCTGGGTTCTGTCAAATCAGAACAATTGGAGCTCCATGACGAAGTTTGGCCAAACTTCATAAAAACGTGGTTGGATGGGTGATGGACTTCCTCTAAGGATCCCATCCCAACGGCCCTCCTTCCCCTCAGCCCTTTCTTGGCTGCGTTCAAAGCGTCGGTTTCTTGGTTAGGGTGAAGAAGTGCCATATCGACCAACTGGTCGAGGTGTTCTTTGAGGTTCTGCTGTAGGTAGATACAATTGGACAGCCGGCGATAGGTGACCACTCCTGTTTGGAGAACCCGATCGCGACGGTCACATGAGCAGCCGTCACTTCAACGGGCTGCCTGCTGACGAGACAGGCTAACAGGCTGTGCACGGCGCCAGGTGCACTGCTACCTACAGTTCCGCATTGCCTGCCTTCTTCTGATAGACTGTGTGACGTATCACGATCACAAAGTACATAATTTATTCATTTTGCACGTACCGTAAATACTCCAATAAGCCCCCCTCCTGACCTCGTCCCTGGACAAGACCTCCTCGAAGTTGAAGATAGGGAGGCGGGGGGGGGGGCTTATTGGCGTATTTACGGTAATCACATTTCTCTTCACCAAGTACCAGACGTGCGGGCTCTTTGAATGAGACACGGTTGCTCTTGGCATACCAATTGCTAGTGACACGGAAGAGCGCTACACGCCGAGAGAGTCATGCCTAGACAAGCTGTGAAAGAATCTTAGGTTGTCATCGTGTGTAGCTGTTGGAACTGCCCTGCGAATTTGAATTGTGCCGCTAGCTGATACGAATCCTCTTCCACAATTCCACATCACAGAACGAAGAAACGACATATGTGTAGCACATACTGAACCTGAAGCAGCTATTCTACTAGCACAGCTCAAGTGTACTGAAGCGAAAGAGAGAAGAGAAGCGTGTCAATTACCTTTCTCGTACTAACTCAGATCAGGCAATTCGACAGGGATCAACGCAAGCACCTTTCAAGTTTCAGTCAACGTTGCATGCGCCCTCGCAGTGATCAAAGCAGCGGCAGCGACGCGACTTTTGACTTCTTTCTGTCTGGACTCAGGAGGAAGAGCTCAGCAGTTATGACACAGCTGCGCTGCCTGAGACAGCGGACCCGTTTGCGGACGAGGCTCCCTTCTGAAATACAGTACCCAGCAAGTACATATACACGCTGACACTGTGGATAGTATCGGAAGCAGAGTACGGTTGCGCCCTCCCACCTTCTTCTTCTTCTCTTTCTTCTTCTTTCGCTTCTTCTCCTTTTCCTCTTCCCGTTTCTGCTTGCGCAGCTTCTTGTCCGTCTCCGTCTCTGCAACGCTTCCACCAGATGAAACGGTACCTCAAAGAGCAGCCCTCTTCTCGCTATCGGCCACCCACCATCCCTGCTGTCGACGGAGTCGAAGGAGCGCTTGTTCTTCCGCTTGTCCTTCTTCTCGACGTCGCTCTTCGTCAGGCATCCGGCCACGTAGACCTGGTAGATCGAGTCGGGGATCTGCAGCAGCAATCGAATCCAATCCATGATAAAAGCTTTCGATCGATTGAGCACTGGCCGACAGGGGACCTGTCCAGGAGCGAGCTTGAAGGCGTGGTCGAGTTGCGTGGTCGACAGCGGGACTATGGTATTCGAAATGGGCGGCTTCTCGATCAGCCTTCTCAAGGAGCTGAAGAGTGCGCTCGTTGTAATCGTACATATCGTGCGCTGCCAAGATTGTTACGCGGGCGAATATCGGATGCACCCTATTTATGTTAGAGGGTTATTTGTGCGTGCCCCTTATCTATTAGTCACACCTCTCGTCCTGTCCGAGAGGCGGTGTATCGAATTTGCCGGGCAAGTGCGGCAAAAAGGAGCCCAGATCCTCCTTGAGCCTCGAGGAGGAGCAGTAGCGCTGGTAGGCACCCTCCAGTCCTGCAGACGCCAACAGATTCGAGCTGCCGGGCAGGGCGCTGCACTCTGAAGTACAACCATAAAGCATTTTAGGTTCAAAACGACGCCAGGAGCCAGTTCTAATCAACGGCGAATGCCTGGAAGCTCTGGCGCCATTCGGTGAAAGGTCGCCGGCGCTGGCTGTTGCTCAATCGAGCAAGTCGAACGCTTCAGCTTGATTTTGAGGCCGTCCCTTCCACCACTAGAGGAAGCGTTTGACGTTGTTGGCACGCCGTCCATTGCTCCAATGGAGTCGTTCCTCGTTACTCTTCGGTGCTATTGCTAAGCAGTTCAACCCAATCCAAAATGACTGGATGAAGGAAGTCGGACGTCCGACGTTTTGTTTTGTCGCTTCCTTCGCTGAAACATCTGTGCCTGCGGTTTACTTCTTTCGCGCTATATAGTGGTCGAGTTTCACAGCGGTCGGTGTTACTTTTCGCCGTCCGACGTGAGTGGAGTGCTCCCTCCCTAGAGTTTTGATCTTTTGAATAGAGTAGACGTTTTGTGGGCCCTCTAACATGGCTCTCTTCTTTACGAATGTGTGTAAATTTGACAAGTGCGGTCTGACTTTTGGCTCATCGACCGATTTGATCCAGCACATCGAGGAAACACATCTCAGTAAGTTATCTGTTCTTTGTATCGGATGTTTGCACATTCAAACAGCAGAGGATTCCGCTTTCTTTCGCAGACTGGAACGAGGACTTCGTCAGGAAGCAGGAGCAGCAGGCGACGCCCAGTTCCTGCGTGCCGCTCAGCTATCTGTACAGGGTGTTCCCTCGTCTGCCCGAAGAGAAGGCGAAACCCGTCAAAGTCGAAGGCACCACATGCTCCTTCAACCGACGACGGCGAGTGCCCCCGGCCCCGCCTCCGGTCGGAGGCGCGTCGTTTCTGTCGGCTTCTCCGGGTCACCACCACGGCTACCACCCCTATCAGGGCTACAACGCAACGCCTTCGTCGCTCGCCTCGGCGCTGGCGGCGCCCTCGATCTATCACCAACAGCAGCAACAGCAGCAGATCAACTATCACCACTCGTCGCCCTCGCAACAGCACTCGACCATTTCGAGTGCCTCTCCGGCGGCTGGCCATCTGAAGAGGATCTCTGCAGGCGGTAGGTCGAATTTTGAGAACTTATAAGTACGTACTGTGTCGCAGCTTAGTCAATGGAAGTTGTCAGGTGGCTTCCCGGTTCACGAGCCGTTTGCGTCGCCTGCGGCATCCGCAGCGGAGAAGCAGGCGCTCGGGAACCGCGGTACTTTCGACTCCGCCGGCGGCGAAGGCGAAGAGTGGCAGGAGGCCTACAGTTTGCCGTGCGTTATCATGCAGGCGTGTGCGGTAGCATTTCCTGCAAGCAAACTGCTCCCCTTCGCATAGTTGCGATTGGTCGCGAGGCTAGGGGGGGGGGGGGGGGGGTTCGACCGAGATTTGGGGGAGGGGGGTAACAAGAACAAGAATCCTGTTCTTGAAGCTCTCCAAAAAATTGCCATAAAGTCGCCAGAAATGCATCTTTTTACTCAATTTTGAAGTAAATTGTACCAAAATGACTCAAAATTGCTCAAAAATAGCGCCGCAGGCGAAAATTTTTGCCAATTTTAGGTCGATTTTTGGGAAATTTCCTGATTTTGAGGGGGGGGTAGCTGGAATCTCGGCTAGGGGGGATTAACGTTATATTGACCAGCGGAACATGAGGCGGATCTACTTCATCCGATTGGCGGATCTTTGCGATTTCGCGATCCGCCGGGCCGATTCGGCCCAAATTTTGACACGTTTTCGGATTTGGGATGCCGATCACGTATCAGAAGAGAAATTTCAAAAATTCTTTCGCGTTCGTGAGTTATAGGACTTCGGACAACTTTGACGTTGCGCTACAGTCGAACGCGACGTCGTAGGAAGTTGGTGCAATTGAATAAAGTATTTGACTTTGTGCCCTCTATCTACACACTAAATTTCAGCTCAATCGGTTGTAAACTGATTTTGCTGAAAGATTGGCCATTTCTTCGAATAACGATTACAATCAATTGAGCTGAAATTTGGTGTGTAGATAAAGGGCACAAAGTCAAATACTTTATTCAATTACACCAACTTCGTACGACGTCGCGTTCGACTGCAGCGCAACGTCAAAGTTGTCCGAAGTCCTATAACTCACGAACGCGAAAGAATTTTTGAAATTTCTCTTCTGATACGTGATCGGCATCCCAAATCCGTGTCAACGTGTCAAAATTTGGACCGAATCGGCCCGGCGGATCGCGAAATCGCAAAGATCCGTCAATCGGATGAAGTAGATCCGCCTAATGTTCCGCTGGTCAATATAACGTTAACAAGAATTTCGTTCTTGTTGGCCGTTGGTAGGGCGGATCTAACCCCCCTCCTAACCCCCCCCCCCCCCCCCCCAATCGAAACTATGCCCCTTCGCAGGGCGGAGTTCTTCGTCTACATCGAAAGGGAGAGGCGCTACAAGTGTCCAGTTGAGGGCTGCAACAAGAAGTACAAGCAGCTGAACGGCGTGCAGTACCACTACCACTTCGCCCACCAGACGGCTTCAAACAAAGCGACTTCGACGCCCTCTGTCGTTCTGTTAGTCGGTCTTCAGATGTGTTGCTTTGGCGTACGCGTGCGAGTGAATGGCGGCTATAGACAAGTGCTACCATTGCAGCAAGCCCCACAAGTGCCACCTGTGCAGCAAGGCCTACAAGACGCCAGTGGGACTGACCAATCATATGGCGATCGCCCACGCGAAGGCCTCGACGGCGGCGGGGCCGGCGATGGCGGCTTCCGGCTCCACTCCGAGCAGCTACGCCGCCTCCATCTCCTCAGTGGTGTCCTCGGCCGCGCAGCAGTACCAGCAGCAGCTGTCGGCGCCCTCGCCCGCGACGACGGCGCCGTCGGCCATCGGCCGATCCGTGTCCACAGGCGTGTCGACGCCTCCCAGCCTCGTGTCCGCCGCCGGCGCCCCTCCGCCCTACCATCACGGCCAGCAGCAACAGGTTGGCGGTTTATTTGGCTTATCGACGGGAGCGCCCAAACCTGCCGGGGGTAACTGTACGTTCGTCTGATCTTGGACATCAGTCGCTTATTCTTTCAGCCGTCCCCACTTCATCACTCGAGATACGGCGGCGGCGGCGTCTCCACGGCCACACAACAGACGACGCAGACGCAGACGTCGACTCCGACGCCTGGGAAGCGCTTTGCTCCCACCACCACTCCTCAGCACAAGCACTACTACGCGCACACGGCCCACCGTCTCGGCGGCGTGGGCGGCGCCACTCCGCGCGTGCTTCTGCAAGCCTCCTCTTCCACACTGCAAAGTTCGACGTCTGATATTGCAGTCCCCGCAATCGAAGCGCAAACGCCTCTTCAACGTTCAGGCAACCAGCGACAGACGCCGACGCCGGACGGCCCCTTCCCGACTTCGACGCCCAATCGATGATCGTTACGATGCGATGCTATTGTTGGTTCTTCATGTCTTGTCCGTGTAGTTCTTATGCTGACGGCATGTGTAGCGTTGTTGTACGATATTTCTTGTTGACTCGTGAGCATTGGCTGAAATACACAGTCTTGACACTCCACACGGTTGTTTGCTTTACTGAAGCACGGGCTTTCCCTACCGTTCACATGCTTGTCCTGTTGGCATTTCTGTTCAGATTAGTTAGGTAAGACGTCACTACTGCTTGTCGCTTGCAGAAGATGTCCGCCGCCAGTTCGAGCCAAGAAGACCCGGGAAGCGGCGGCCGTCAGTGCGCCTTCTGTCGAAGCACAGAGGCGCCTTACCAGTGCCCCCGTTGCAACGTCGTCTACTGCGGGATGGGTTGCTACAAGTCGTCGTCGCACCAGGCGTGCGCCGAGACGTTCTACAAGCAGTGCGTGACGGAGGAGGTCGACGTGCGCATGAAAGAGGGAAGCGAGCGCAAGAAGACGCCTAGCTCTGCTACTCACTCGAACGAGGCTGAATTCGGCGACGACGAAGACGAGGACGACGCCTACTTGGATACTGTAGCGGCCGAGTTGAAGAGAGCGAATCTGGAAGGAGTGGACGAGTCGGCACTGGAGAGGGAGCTGACCAGACTGGGACTGCCGCTGGACAGCGAGGCGCTTCTGGACGCGCTCTCGCCAGCGGAGAGGGACCACTTCGAGAAGCTCTTCGCCGAGGAGTGCGCCGCCGCCGACGGCGAAACAGAATCGGTGTTTGGAAAGAAGCGAACCGGGAAACAGTAGTTACTTTCCGACGTCTCTTGTAATAAAGATGTTTCGTCGCCGTGTGTCGCAACGTGCTCCTTGTCAAAGTGGAGTTGTCGTTCTCTGGGCTATACCTGCAACTTTGTCAGCGCTGAGCAATCCAACTTATAACCGCGTGCAGTAGCAGTCGATGAGCCATAATGAGCGTGGGTCGCGCAACCGGTCGCCTATTGAGAGGGTTGACACAATTGAATTCCCGGATTGCCCCTTCTCAAAGGGGTCTGCGTTCATTTGGTCGCTTTGCCGCCCAGTCTGAAGCAGAATCTAGCGGCGGGGTTCATATGCCTACTCCGGCTACCTCGTTTGGACAACTAGGGAACGAAGGTTGCGTTTCGCGCTTTGATCGCAAACGAAGACGACGAAGATTATGGTATCCTATTACAGGCTTGCCGCAAACATCTACTGCCAAGCGCCGTTCGCTTGCAACGGAAACTGGTGGGTCACAAGCGGCAGTTGAGTGAGCGCAGAGAGCGCACATAGCTATTTTGTCAATGATTAGCAGTGTTGTCGGTCGTGGGTGACGAGTTGAAGCAACCCGGCCGTCTCTTCGCCGTCATCCACGTCTCAGGACGCCAGTTCAAGGTGAGCTACCATTTGCTGTGCGGCGAAGTACCTACATGTCCGCCGGTCATCTCTCTCTCCTTAGGTCACCCAGGGAGACATCATCTGCCTTCGAGGCCACAAGCCGCTCGAAGTCGCCGACCAGATCCACTTCGAGAAAGTGGGTAGCTTTCGTGCGTCTTTGTCCCGCTGTCTGGACGCGCAGAGCTCAAACGCGCGCATTCGACTCTGTTGCAGGTACTACTCGTGGGCGGCTCCCGGTTCACGCTGCTGGGTCGACCGCTGCTCAGGTGCGCTATCCCCATTCGTGGCTTCATAGCTACTGCCGCGTTACAATGGATAGCGCCAGCTTCAGGGCTGGCGCGGCTGTGGTGCGCGGCGTGGTCGTGGAGAAGACGCTATCGAACACCGAGCCCTACTTCTACTTCGTCAGAAGGAAGAACATACGCAACTTGACCTGTGAGTGCCACGGTCCATTGAGCTGCCCGCTCTATTGCGATATGAGTCGCCTACATGAAGACGCGGCTTCATTCGCCTGGGGGTAATGAGTCGTTCCTTTCGTTTCAGTCAGGCGGCAGGAGCTGACGCTTATACGAATCCTGGAAGTGGCGACAGCTTCCAACTGCCTGACTGCTCCCCAAACAGATCACGAGGCGAACTGATTTGGGACGCTGTGAAGCTTTGGAACGACAGCCGAATGGGGGTGGTCTTGATACCTATCGTATATCTGAGCAAATGTGTACAAGCGGCGAGAGAGAAAGGAGGGACAGAGAGACAGAACGCGAACGGGGAAGCAAGTCGGCACGCGGCAGGGTAGCCTGTCGAAACACAGAATGCCACGGGAAGGAGCGGGACCTACCTATAAAGAGAATATGGTAGCTGTCCCGAGATACATGGACGCGCAGGGCGAGTGTCGACCCATATTGTAGTAGTGCGCACTCTGGAAACCACGAACAACGAAAATATGGTAAGCCGTACACAATAACAACAACAGATAACAGCCGGAGTAGGGAACGGTCGCGCTAGTGGTTGTCGCAATGCGAAAACCCAACCAAACTCTCAAGAGGCGTTCGTTCTGCAAGTCAGTCGGCTTTCGGCTTCTTGCGAACACTTCTACAGAGTTCGGTGCCGAAAGTATGTAACGAAGGCCGTCTCACTTGCGAGTCGCGCCGACAGTTATTGCACGCCCACTCACTATCCCCACACTCCCGAGAATTCTCCACGCGGAAGCGACAACAGAACGGCAGAAACAACCGACGACAGAATAGGGCGTGCGCATGGAATAATGAGAATAAAACTCTGCTGTTGTAACATGTATGTACTCTGGTAGCTTGTGGTGTAGGTACAGCTATCTACTACGCGCCAAGACCCTCTAAGACGACCAACGACGAAGACACCAACGAAGGACGAACGCGAACAACCCAAAGGAACCACCTATGTACTGTATGAGTAGGGGGGAGGGGCATGGATAGGTAGATTTGCAGTGCTTGGGCTCTTAGCTAGTGGGCTCTTCGCTATTGCTGGTGCCACCGCCCTCCTCATCTTCCTCCTGGCTCGACTGGGACGAATCGCTGGTTCGCGTAGCGTCGGCCTTCCCAGCAGCCTCTTCCTCCTTCTTAGGCTTGCGCTCGGCGGTGGCGGACGACGACTCTTCCGTCGACGTCGCCGCCGCCGCAGCAGGCGCTCTTCTGGACTGCTGCTGCTGCGTAGCGTTGGCGCCGGCGCCCCCTCGCGACGACGCCTGCTGTTGCTGCTGCTGCTGGGAGACGGTGAAGGCTGGCGGGTGGGCCAGCTGGAACTGATGCTGGCCGATCAGCTGACGGATGCGCGTCTGCACGGCCTGCAAAGGCGACACGAGAAGAGGTCGTTTGGCCTATGACAACTTCAGGCGGGCAGGCGCGTACCCAGGAGGCGTTGAAGTTGCCAGTGATGCGCACGATCGTGTCCTCGCTGGCCGAGGCGGCGCCGTCGCGCTCCCCGTCCTCCGGTATCTTGACCTGGGCGCCCGTCACGCGCTGCAGCTCGCGCACCTGCAGTCAGATACGATTAGCTAATGGCCAAACGACTTCTGTCGAGCGCAGCAAAAGACGGTGGGAGGCGCACGTTTTGTCCTCCCTTGCCGATGATGCGTCCGACCAGACGGCTGGGCACGCTGACCTCCGTGCAGAGGCGCACCTCCTCAAAGAAGTTCTGCACGCTCTCGCAGTAGCGGTGGTAGACGTACAGCTGGGCCTGCACAATAGTTAATATGGAGTGATTGTCTCAAGTCATTCTCCTCATATGTCTCCGCAGCACCTTGCACTGCTGATCCGGGGTGCCTGTGATGGAGACGAGACGGTCCTCCTGCTGGGCGCGCCGCTGCCCGTACTCGTCGTGCTCGGGCGGCCCGTTGTCCCTGGCGCCAGCCTCGATTCGAATGTGCGCCCCGGTCATGCGCATCACATTGCGAATGTGCGAGCCCTGCAAGCAAGCTCCGAATGAATAGCTTTGCGCGGACGCCAATAGAGTAGGCGTGGCACCTTGGTTCCGATGAGGGCGCCTACGATGGTGTTGGGAACCCACATGTGAACCACCTCCGTAGCAGGCGCCTGGAACTCCTGGCCGCCTCCGTAGGCGCGCTGATGACCCACTCCCAGCATTCCCTGAATTCACAGAACCATCCGTAGGGTATTCTTCAGAAACTTCAACAAGGCTGGCGAATTCACGCTCTCTCCTAACTCACGGCGCCAAAGGTGCCTTGTGGAAGCAGGGCGGAGGCAGGCAGCGCGCCCTGCTGAAGGTAGAGGGGTCCGCCGGCGGCCGCCGCCTGCAGACCGTCGAGGAAGGGCGCTGCGCCCATGCCGCCGGCCATCGGCATCTGCATGGCGGCTGCCGCTGCCGCCTGCTGACCACCCGCCACGTACGACAGCGGAGGCTGTGGAGAAACAATTTGTAGTCAACTTTCTAAGAAGTTTTATGATATACGGTATCCTCGATTCAATGCAGAAACCTTTTCAGCTAAAAGATTCGTTCCACACGCACTTCGTTATATCTACAACGTGCGCGAATATCGCCTGCAGAACTCTAACACTTGCTACTACAACTAAAGGCGTCGGTGGTTGCGCGGGCAAACGTACAGCGTTCATCATGTCGTGTTCGAAGCACTGGCGCAGCTTCTCTGAGATTCGGTACTCGGCCTGCTCCACGTTGTCTATCGAGCCGCGAATCGTGATGGTGCGCTCCATGTTGAAGGCGTTCACCTCGTTGATACTGCAGCGCAGAGGAATTTGATAGGCGCCAACTAATCGGACGCTCGGATATCCAAGCGATGCTCACTTGGAGACGAAGACGGTGCACTCGGTGTCGTCCATCAGCTTTCGAATCGTCTGGCCGCCCTTGCCGATCAGCCGCCCAACCAGCTGATTGTGGGCGCGCAACTTCAGCTCCACCTCGTCGCCGGCGCTGCAACGCAAGCAGGATCCATCCACGATCGATCGACTGTGCTGTCGCAAAGGCGGCGACTCACGGAGCGTCATCGGCGGGCGCTTCCTTGCCCATCTCCCCCTGGACGACGTCGAGAATTCGGCGGCAAGCGCGCGAGCAGTTCTCCGGCTGCCCGTAGATGTTGATCACCTTCTCCAGTCGGCCCTGGGGATCGCGCAGGCCCCGACTGGTGTCGACGCTGAAAACAGAAGACGCACCGTCGTCTCAGGACGCCACGCAGCTCTTCGCAAGAGAGCTACGCTACTATGACGACGGCGCTAGCTAGAGCTACCCACACGCATCTGGCCTTGGAGTCCTTGGTAATCTCGCGGATCTTGGCGCCGCCCTGGCCGATGATGGCGCCCACGAAGCGTGCGTCGACCACCATGCGCACGGGCATGTCTGGCGCGTCGCCCCCTCCAGGGCCGCCGCCGCCGCCCATGCGTCCGTTGAACGAAGCGGCGGCTGGGTGGGCGCCGCCTAGTCGACCAGCGGGTCTGCCGCCGCCGTATCGTCCGCCCATGGCTCCGCCAGCGGCGTGTCCAGGTCCCCCGAACTTCTCGGCCATCTCTGGGTTGATTCGATTCGGTTCCCGCCTGTCGTCGTGCTGGTAGTAGCCTGAAGAGGCCGAGTCGTCCTCGCGGTTGTTCCAGCGGGAGTAGTGCCTCCAGCGAGACATATTTCGAGACTCGTTGTCGTCGTCGTCGTGATCGATCGATCGCTCGCTCGCGGAGTGCGTTTCGCGTGGGTAAATGAATGGGGATGACGAGGTAACCAGTTCCGCTTGGCAATGGCTTGGGGGTTGTGGTGGCAAATAGGTACAGTAGACTGTAGAGGTGTAGCTTTGTGAATGAATGAACGATGGCATGAAAGAACCGAAGCGGCTTAGCGCCTTTCGTGACGGCGACATCGGAACAAAAGGATTCTCGCCTCGGTGTGGAAGGTAGGTTGTTTTGATACTGGCAGGTGGCGTCGGGTTGCGGCTACTGAGCAGTCTCCACTCTTACGGTCCCAGTGGGGATGAGACGTGGCGTCAACACACCTAAAACAGAACAGCGTTTTGAACGAATCGTTCAGTTGACTGTCAGGCAGGCAGAGATCAACCGTCACCTAAGCGAAGTAGTAGGATTTCGTCTGTCCCGTGAGCCGGTGATGTGAAGCGTGTGGAAGTTGGAAAGAGAGCGACGGCGCAGACCGCACGCTCCCGCGGCTCTGTTTTTGGCCCAAGGGTTCCCTGGAAGCGAAGACGCAACAGGGTTTGCTTCGTCTGCGTTTGCTTATCACACTCGTCGATGAGCAACTGTCGCGCCCAGATTGGACCGCCTATCTTTAGTACGTAAGAAGGTGCGCAACAACTGCACGAGACTGCAACAGAAGGCGACGTCGCGTCATCTCAAAACACGTGCTGCGCCACTACTGCGACAGCAGGTGCGCGTTTGTTGGCACCAGTCGCTTATTACAAAACTTCTCGCCTCGACCACGACAAACGCCACTCGGCCGGCAGCGAGCGACTCCGCCGGATGGTTCGCGCGCGCATTGCAGTCCCATCGGGAAGTGAAAGTGACTGTGCGCCAGAAGACGGATGATAAGGTTATCAGGGCGGCGACCGACTGACGACGCGGCAAGAGGGACAGCATCGGCGGCGACGACGACGCCAAAGAAAGGAATGCAGCGAAGGCGACAGCGACACCGATGCCAATGTGGACTGGAGGGCGCGAGGCGACGCGCCGCGCCGATGTGAACGATCGCGCTGCGCCCAGCCTGTGTTCCGCTGAAGAAATACATCAGGCGGCCCTCTCCCGTACTCTCCCTCTCAATTCCTTTCAATGTGTTCAATCCCGTGCCGACGACTGCCACTGGTATGTGAGGGACGTACATATAGTGCGCGCAGTCTCTGAAGAGAACTCGGCGCCAACAAACTCGATAATGTGCGCCGCGCTGTTGTCGCCGTCCGCACTCAGCAAATCTATCGACGGCGGTAGCAGCGTTAGATGCAGGGAGCAGCAGCTGCAGGATTGAGAACAGAGGAGCTTAGCGAGAGAAGTAATTCACCGCGCAAAATGGGGAATTTGTAACGTGTCGAGTATTGGAGCGACAGAGCCGTTACTACATGTGACGAGAGAAAGACGCGTCAATCTTTATTGACAAGAATCACGCTACTCGCGACAAAACTACCAAGATCGGATAGCTGCAAGTTTTCGGTTCTACCGCAAGTAAACGAGGCAATGAAGTACGCAAATGCACTAAGGATGGAAATACGCGTCTGTAGGTGCATAGAACCAATCCGCTTGTTATCCAGTCCGTCCGTTGCTGGGAGCGAGACCGCCGACTACAGCAGCGGAACCGACTACACTAGGCGACGGCAAACGTTAGACCCAACCTCAGGGTTTCCGTATGTACAACGCGGCGCATGCCGCTGCGTGGAGGTGACTGATTAGCTGCGGCGCACGAATAATACCTACCAAACTCGCGAATGGTCCATCGAGCAACAAACTACAATGTACCCTACCTACGCGCGGATACACAAACAGCCAATGAGCTAGCCTCACTTTCCGCCTCTTCTCGCAGTAGAGTGGAAGCACCGCGATCACGTTGAGAAAGGGGAAACGCTAGGGCGCGCCAGTCGTCCGCCAGCGTGCGCGACGAGAATCGATAAAATGGCAAGCAAGCAGCCACTTTGCCAACCGTTCTCATGGCATGGTGCCAGTATGGCCAAAGATGGCGCAGTCTCGCATTCGCATTGCACGTACACGAAGCAGCAGGCTGCACCAGTGGCAGTGGGTTTTCCAACAGGGAGGTCGCTGCTACCTCCAGAAATTTTGGGCACCTTTTACAGGGCCGCAAACGAATTTGTACTCTTTAGCTGTTTTAGTGCAAAATTTGCCTCAAAATCACTGTTTCGACTCACTCAAGAGCAAAAAATTGTGGCTAAGAAGCGTCAGCTGCTTAACAATTTTGCAGCTATATATAGGAATTTTGGTTCAATATTGCCGCATCACATACTTGTCTTCCACGAAAGTTTTTCTCCGAGGTCGGGCCCTAGAGGGGGGGGGGGGGGGGGGGGCTTCCTGAGCCAAACCAGCAGACCAAACCAAACCAAACCAGGAAATGAGGAATGAGGGAGAGCGAAGCTGTGTGCTTGCGGCTCGTGATAGACAATGCTGTGGCAAGGCACCTTGACAGGAAACTAGAGAAAGCCAATTGCGCCGGCCGACGACCGACCCTCGATGGGGAACTATGGCGCATGTCACTTGTGCGTCACGGACACACGTTTCCGGACTATTCTACCGCGGGAAAAACTTACAGATAGGCAGCTAATCGTGTCATAAGCGGAGTTTCGTAACTGCGAATTCAAACTAACTACGGTAGCTTATATACTTCGCTAACACGGGACGCTACGGCAGCATATATCGACTGGAGGAACGAAATGCCATGCAGCATACGCTAAGCGAAGCCAGGTAAGGAGCGGCAAAAGCTCTTGCGATGCTATCTGACAAAAGCAAGCAGGTCGAGTAGAAAGAATCCACAACAGATTATCTACAGAAACGATTCGAATCCAAACGGTGTAGCGACGGATCACCACGACTCTATCTACACAGTTTAGACTGGATCAAAGAGCGGTGGCGGAAGGGGAGCTGACAAGAAGCCGATTATTAGTCGTCAACAAATGCGACTAAGGCGTAATTTTGTCGTTCGGGGGTAAATTGGTGTGGGTTGGCGCAATAATTTTAGCATTCGCCGGCTACAGTACTTTCGACTTTCAAATCGTCCAAGGTTGTACTCGATCGACATCTACAGGGGGGCACAATAGACGGCGCCAGGTGCAAGAGTTGGCGTCTTTGGAGAATACGAAGGCCAGCCGTCGTCGATCATGGTGCAGACTCGTGGCGCTGACGCCGAAGTGGACGGTCTGATTTTGCAAGCCGTGCGCCGCGTTGGATGGTCAGTAGTAGCCGTCTCGTCGGTGTCTTCTGTGTACTTACGTACCTCCATTCAACGTTGATCCGCCGTGTCTGTTCAGCGACCTGGACGAGGGAGTGTCGACGCTGCCGCAGCTGACCAACGAGACGATCTTCGAGGCAATGGTACGACTGCTGTGGACAATCGACCCTGGGCATAAGAACGCGTTGACTTCGCACAAATTGGCCCCGCCCCATCAAATGGCGGCCAGATACAAGAGCACAACAGCAGTCGCCGGCATTGTTTCGGTCTGAGCAGTTCGCCAACCTTGCAAAAGCGACTCTGCCCAGCAACCAAACATGGGTTTTCTGAAGCTCTGTCCTTTTCCGGCAGGCTCTGGGCTACCAGGGCGAAGTGGGCTACCAGACGATGCTGTACGGCAACGAGCTCGACGTGCGCCGCATCCTGATCTTCCTCATCAAGCGCTTGCCTAAAGAAGCAGGCGACGGCGCCGACGAAGCTACTGCAGGCAGACCCATCGGTGGGGCGCTTGATCGCCCGTAAGCTAACACTGAAACGGCTGAGGCCAGGGAATTTTCAGATCCACTGAAGCAGTTGGTTTCCGTCGCCGCCGCCAAGATAACGCGCTCCTTGGAAGAACGCGTCGTCGCCCATCAGTTTCGAAGGGAGCGAAGGCGACTGGATCGCTTCTCTGAGCCATTGGTGCGTCTGTGGTGGAAAGTACGGGTAAAATCTGAATGAGTGCACCCCTTTTACTGACTGCGTGCACCCCTTTTGCTGACTGAGTGCACCCAACATAAAGCTGGCCGGTGTCCAGAATTACTGACTACGTGCACCCCACAAAATTACTGACTGAGTGCACCCCACTCGTCGGCACTCTTGTGACGACGAGCGCTCGATAAACTTCAAGCAGGATTCTCGTTTGAAATCAGGCTATGCTTAGGGGGATGGTAGCACTGCCGGGTCGGCGGGGGGCTGTGGGGGGGGGGGTTGGGTGGGGGGGGGAGTGGGGGGCGGGGGGGGCCCCGAGGAGTGGGTGGGGCGGTGCCCGCGAGCCCCCCGGGCGGGCGCCGGCCGGTTGGACTGAGGGGGAATACCCTTTCCGCCTGCTTGGCCTGCTGTGCCCTCTGTGCCTCCCCGTGGAAGGGGGGGGGGTGGGCAGGGGGTGCACGCAGTCAGTAATTTTGTGGGGTGCACGCAGTCAGTTGCCGCCGGGTGGGGGGGGGAAAAGGGGGGCCGGGGAAAGGGGGGGCCCTTGTGTCGTCCGAAAGTACGATGGTAGCACTGCGCGGCGGACAAAATCACAAATTCCTATTGTAGGGCGACGTGCCCTTCAGAGCGCATGCCGATATTTCGGAAGCGACTTGCTTCCGTGACATTCCTGCCACACTGCTGGAGAGATATCCCCAGGGGTGGGTATATGAGGGTGCTGAGTATTGCACGGTCCTTCGGCTATGCTTGAGCTGGAATTCAGATCTCGCCACTCTCCTCTGGCAGTCCAAGAAATCGTGGGATCTGCCGAGATCGCCAGCGCACTGAACAAGCCGCTTCAGCAACGGCGGCGCCATGAGAAGTCAGAGAGGCCTCAACTCTTGCCGAAGCCCTCTCATCTGAAAGCACAGGCTGCTGCCCAACAGGCAAGGATTGTTGACAGCTTGGGAGAATTTGTGGTTGTGACAACGGCGCGACTCATAGGCAACTTGGAACTGCAAGGTACCGAAGCTGGGTGGAATATCTTCAGGAGCAGAGTTGCGCAGAAACCGCCGAATCCATCGTTACCAGTGAGGACGGCAGTGCAGCAGCTGCGCAAGAGGAAGAGGAGAAGAAGGTGAGCGAGCTCAACGACACGGTGGCGCACTTGTCCCAGCAGCTGGCGGAGCAGAGCAGCAGCATCCAGACGATGTTGTCTTCGGTCAAGCAGGTAGTGTTTCTAGTTGTGCTCTTCCATTCGTTGCTTTGTTCATATGTCACAACTGCGTGGCCTTCTAGCTGGAGAAGCAGCGAGAGCAGCTTCTGGAAACGACGGAGGAGAAGAAGCGGCTGTACGAAGCGACGGAGAAGCGCTACTCGGCGCTTCTACGAAGTCCGGCGGAGAGCGCCGAGAAGCTGAAGGTGTCTTACCGGCTCAAGAAAATGGTGCCCTTCAAACACACTATGATTGCGCTTACAGCACCACTTGAGTCAGAGCGAGGAACGCATGGGGAAACTCGAGAGCCAATACCGTAGCCACAAGCAGCCCAGAGAGGAGGAACTGGGCCTGTTGCGATCGCAGGCGTTACAGGTGCTTTTGCATCGCTACAATACTTCTTGTCATTGCTGATCAAAACAAAGATTGATCTCTCTAGTTGGGCGGGGTGGAGCGACTGCGTCTCGACTGCCAGGCGATTCAAAGCAAACTGGAAGACATCGACGGCGACCTGGAGAGGAAGGTGGAGCATCGCCAACACTTGGTAATGTTGACTTTTTGCTGCGCTGTGTCGTCTACCGTACTCGATGTCGCCGGATTACCTTCAGGAGAAGGAGTGCTCCAAACTGACGGAGGGACTGAAGCGGTCCGCGTACACCAGAAGAATTCTGGAGATCGTCGCCAACGTGCGCAAGCAGCGGGAAGAGATCGAGAAGGTGGTCGGCCCGACATAACACCCCATCGATCCTAAGACTTCCATCTCTTCCAGATTCTGGGCGAGAACCGCCGACTCCAGAAGGAGATCAGCCGTCTGACCGGCCACCTCGACCGCTCCTTCACGGCCACCGAAGTACATCTGCATCGCGACGCTCTGAACGACGAGACGCTGCGAAGGGCCTACAAGTTGCTGGTCGGAGCGCACGAGGGCTGCGCCGAGATCGTGCGCTCCGTCGAGACCACTGGGCAGGTCAAGAGGGAGATCGAGGACCTCGAGGATCAGGTGGGAGGGAAGCTGCGTTGCGCAGTTGCGCGGCTGCGCATAAACTACTGCGCCGTCGTCGACTTCAGCTGGAGACGGAGAACCAGAAGTCGACGGACACCAACCTGGAGCGGCTGGTCAACGACTACAGCGAGATACGCAACCAGAACGAGCGCACCGAGGAGAAAATCAACATGCTGGAGGCGGGCGTGGCTTGATACACAATCACGCAAGAGTAACCTATATTCCCAGAGTTCTGCGGTTCCTCAACGCATAATAGCCGCGAAAGATGGTGCAACCAACGTGAAGCAAGCAACAGCCCACATCGCCCCAGAATCAACAAGGAAGCAACGCGCCAGAACAACCGAAACAGCCTAGAGTAATCGAAGGAAACAGTTGAAGCGCCAGACTTCAAGGCGTCAGTCTGTGGGGGTCGCGCGGGAAGAGCGACGCCAGACGGACGTTGGACAGACCCAGGTAGAGCATCGTCACTCGCTCCATGCCTGCAAAGGAAGGCAACAGACGTGAGACGTATCATACAATGATACAGTAATCTCGAGGACGCCAATAGGGGTTTGTACCCAGAGTTGTGTTTCACACTACTGTATCTTATGGTAGCTAGTCGGCGCTTTCAACCGACCGATTCCTCCTCCGGCGTGTGGCGGGCATCCGTATTTGAAGGAGTCGACGTAGGACTGTATCTTCTGCAGGTCGATGTCGTGCAATTTGGCCCTCTCAGTTAGGAAGTCGGGGTCGTGGATTCGCTGCGCACCGGACACGATCTCCTCGCCTATAGGAAGGTCGAAGGAGCGTCTCGAGTCGTTAGGGTCGCCCATACACTGGTGGCAACCCCCCCCCCCCCCCCCCCCCCCCAAGATGCCGAAGGGTAGGAAAAATGTCGCCTGCGGCGCTATCAATAGCACAAACTTCTGCCTGCCACGCTCAAAATTGTGAACATCGTTGTCTGTGTGTCTTATCGAAATCTTTGTCTGCGCTCTGCAAATAGTCGACATTATTGCCTGCGGCGCTGTAAATAGTGGCAATCCGCGTGTGGCGCTAAATTTATGCGTTTTGGCACTATAATTGGCAAAAAAGTTTGTCATTCCCCCAATATTTTTGGCGGACGACACTTAATGAGTGCACCCCTTTTACTGACTGCGTGCACCCCTTTTACTGACTGAGTGCACCCAACGTAAATCTGGCCGGCGTCTAAAATTACTGACTGCGTGCACCCCACAAAATTACTGACTGCATGCACCCCAAGAGGCTGGCCATCCGCCACCTTTGACACGGAGCGAGTGGATAGGAGGGGCACAGCAGGCCTAAGCAGGCGGTGAATTAGATGGAGGAGTGTTTATTCCACTTACAGTTTGCACTAAAACTCTGCCGGCGTCGCGCCTGGCGAGTCTCAACTGAGGCTTAGCGCGACCACCAACTTCAGGGCGCGCTCCGCGCGCCCCGAAGTCGGTCACCGGTCGCGTTAAGCCTAAGTTTCGACCCGCCAGACTGCGACGACGACTGACTCTTGTGCACTGTGGGCGCAGGGCGAGCCTAAGCATAGCCTGAATTCAAACGAGAATCCTGCTTGAAGTATATAGAGTGCCCGTCACAAGAGTGCCGACGAGTGGGGTGCACTCAGTCAGTAATTTCGTGGGGTGCACGCAGTCAGTAATTCTGGACGCCAGCCTGATTTACGTTGGGTGCACTCAGTCAGTAAAATGGGTGCACACAGTCAGTAAAAGGGGTGCACTCATTCAGATTTTATCATTTTTGGCCGTCCGCCATCACGTTCATTGCACTCTCACTGCTACTATGAGCGCACCCCTCATGAACATGTCGTAGGAGTTGGAGTAGTCCTTGGAGTGGGGATCGGGCATGGTGTAGAAGGGGCGGACGGCCAGCGGGTACTTGTCCAGGATGAAGAAATCCGTGCCGTACTTCTTCTTGACCAGACGCCCAAGAAGCTTCTCGTTGGGCGTCGACAGGTCCTCGAAGTCGCCCATTTCTGTCCCAGCCTCGCGCAGCATCGCCACACCCTCGGGGAACCTGGACGCAAGCGCAGCAGAGGCTAGGCGAACTCTTGCTACCCCCCCCCCCCCCCACCCCGATAACAAAAATTAGGCGATACCACAGGTCCCCTTGATGAGCAAACGGGAATAAACTACTGGGAAAGTTCCCCAAAAACTGGGTCACAATTTTCGGCTGCGGCACCATCTTAGAGCAATGTTTTAGTCATTATGTTCAAAACTGAGCAAAAATGTGGGTTTGTGGCACTTATAGGCGTTTCTGCCTTCCCCCCCCCCCCTGCCTCACAGTCACAATCGCACCTATGGCCGCTTCTGACACAAGCGACAGCAGTGGGAGCTCACTTGAGTATGAGGGCCGGTTCAACGAACTCAAAGGGCTCAGCGGGGTACTGGCGGCCGACGGCGGCGACCTCGTCGGCGAAGCGGCTCTTCAGGCCCTTGAAGATGGAGATGAAGAGGGCGCCGATGGTCTCTGCCACCTAGAGATGTGAAGTTTTTCGGTTCACTGAAAAATCACTGTAAAAAACCAATTTCTTGAGAAACAAGATTAGTAGACGGGGGCAGAGCCCCTCGGGCACTCCTCCCCTCTTTCACAAAAATTTTGGGAGTTAAATTATGCTGTCCATTGATGAATGAGACCCATCAGTGAGGCTTAGTGGCCATTCTGATCGCAAAATTAATAGCAAATTCAGAATTGTGACCCTCGACTATACCCCATATTAGACATACAGCACACCTAGCTTCAGCTGAACTGACACAATCAGGTTTTCCACTTGAAGGCACGTATGGTGGCATGCAAATTCTTAAAAAATGGTCCCACACATCTCAAAACAAAAAAACCAATGTCAGATTCGTGATCAGCGTCCCCGAAAAGCCGGAATCGAGTACACTTACACGGTAGGTGCCCTGGACAAATCGAGCAACCAAAATTTTGAATTCAAATTTCCCGCCAAAATACGCGTCGGACGAAAAAAGTGTTTATAACAAAAACAACGTATCTTTTGATGCCCTATCACGTGAGAGTCCAATTGACACCAAAATGTCTCGACTGACCCCACTTTACACCGAAATACCGAAAATTTGTAGGAAAAATGTGAATTTCGCCAAAAAATTGCCCCCGCCGAAAGCTGAAATTCCGCTCCAGTGAAGATACTTGTAAGCCTCACAAACCCTGCTAATATCGTCGGAATCGATCCGCGTAGTCAAAAATGGGAAACGCGCCACTTTTGAATTTTGACTAAAAAATCGATTTTTTCGATTTTCACACAAAATTCGGCCTCTCCGAAAGAAGTGACCTACTACACATTTATAGAGCTCGCCGAGCTCTATCGAATGGTGTTTGTCCCATCTCGATATGAGCACCCCATCAAAAGTTACGCCGGGCCGAAGTTTTACCCGGAACCCCAGGACCCAACTTTGAGCAATATTTCCCAGGGGTACATCTGCCCGGATTCAACAATGCGGTGCGCGCATTGACTATCTGAGATGTGCCAGTTCTCAATAAACTAGAACTTCTCCTTTAAAAATAAAACACTTACAGCGGGGGCCGCGAACCCTATTTTTGGGTCGAAAAACCGGGTTTTTGCTACCCGGCCCGGGCAGGACCGGACCCAGCCCGGCGGCGCCCCCACCATCGGATAGCCCAATGTCTTTTACATATTCGGCCCAAAGTTCGTCTCGCTACGTTCTACCAGAACACTATTCTAAGCGTCCAAAGTTCATCGGAGGCCGAAAAACCGGGTTTTTGGCAGCTTGCCAAAAATAGGGTCCCGGGCGGAAGTCGAGACCCTCGATCCATCCTGCGCCTTCGCGAGACCTATCGAATAAAAAAAAATTCGCCCCGATCGGCCAACTCTAGCCCGACTTATGAACGTTTGAATTTACACAGAATCCGCACCATTACTATAGCACTCCTCCCTTTTGGAGGGGAGGAGTGCCAAAAATTCGGGTTCAAAAATTCTTTTTCACTCTCTACCACGACCTCGTGGTAGTGGTAGTTGAAGGCCATCTCCAGGTCGAGTCCAACGAACTCGGTCAGATGTCGGTGGGTGTTGGAGTCCTCGGCGCGGAAGACGGCCCCCACCGTGAACACCTTCTCGAAGTCGGCCGCGATCGCCATCTGCTTGTAGAGCTGCGGCGACTGCGCCAGATAAGCGGAGCCCTTGAAGTAGGTCACCTGGAACAGCGGAACAAGGGAAGCGTTGTTGAGTGTCAGGAAGAGAAGCAGCGCGCCCACATACAGTGCGACTGCTAGTCGCCCTAGGGTGTGTTACTAACAACAAGAAGAATTGCGTTCTTGACGGCCTCCAAAGACAAGAGAAAATACCTAAACAGTTTAAAACCCCTGTATTTTGCTTGATTATAATCCAAATGTGTCAACATTACTCAAAAATAGCGCCGCAGGCGAACATTTTGCCCAATTTTGGGCGGTTTTTGGAAATTTCCAATTTTTCCCGTTCGCTCGTCAGGGGGAGGCGGGTAACAAGAATTTCACTTTCACTCTTGTTGGTCGTGGTTGGGGGGGGGGGGGGGGGTAACCCCGCTCCCCTCAATCACACCTATCCGCTCCCATTCTCCAAACGCGACCTCGAAGACGTTGGCGCCGCCTTCGCTGGCGGCCGAGATGATCTTGGGCGTGTGGATCTCCACGAAGCCCCACTCGGCCAAGGTACTCCTGAAGAGGTCGCAGACGCCCGCTTGGAGGCGGAAGATCGCCTGATTGGTGGGCGTGCGCAGGTCCAACACTCGATTGTCCAGTCGCACGTCCAGATTCACGTGACTCAGCTCCGCCTCTCCCGTCACTGGGCGAGCCGCGTCCTCGATCTAAGGTAGAGATATGAGTCAATGGAAACTGCCTCATTTCAGGTAACGAAGCAAGCATATGTGCATCGCCAACGACCCACTTGAAGCGGAAGTCTGGGCGCGGCGGCGCTGACGACGAACAGCTTCGTGATGTGCAGCTCTGCGTCGCGCTGCGTGCAGCCGGTGATGGCCTGGCCGACTTTAGCGACGACGCCCTCCACGTCAATGATGGACTCGCGCGAGACGCCGGCAGCGAACTTGACGAACTGTCGGCTGGTCTTCTCTCCGACAACCAGCAGCGCCTGCACCGTGTACTCCTGCTGCCGGACCACCAGGAAGCAGTTTTTGCCCGTGCTGCGACTCGTGTGCAGTCGGCCTCGCACCCACACCTGCAGCGAAGGTAAAGACACCGCTTCGAAAACGTGCGCGCGATTTCGCCTGGTAGCCAACCGTTTTGCCGTCCAAAGGCGCGTCCACCTCCGAGACCCTGGTGAACTGGACCATTTTCCTCTCCTGAGATTGGACCAAGCCGTAATCGCCGTAGTTGCCTGCTGACACGTCGGCGTCCCCGCTCGCGTCGCCTGCATTCTCGTTGCCGGCCCCGTCAGCTGGCTTCTGAACGGCCGGATGTTTCTCACGGCGTTTGTTCTTGCCTCGTGCGATACGTAAGTATGTATGCCTCAACAGCTATGTACCAGACGCGAGCCGAACCGACCTCTTCCTGCTTGTGCTGCTCCTTCTTCGCAGCCTTCTCCTGCTTCTTGGCCGCTTTCTTCGCCGCCTTCTTCGACTCCTGAGAAGCGTCCTGCTCGGGCATGGTTGCGCTCTCTATTTTGCGAACTTCTAGTCAGCCAGACAACACTTGTCACTTCCCCCCACGTTTTACCTACCGGCTACCGCTTCCAGCTCAACAACATCGCCCACAAAATGCAGTGATGCAACAACTATTGTCGCCTCTTTCTTTCGAAATCATTCAGTACAGTACTCACCTGGCCGGCCTGGGTATTCTACGCGAGCAAATTTTGCGCGCCATCTTTGAAACGTACTTTGCTAAACGTTGGTCGAAGATCACAAACTGCCGAATATCCCGAGGTAAAGAAAGCAGAGAATCTTCTGAGAAACCTACAAAAGCATGGAGGTAGACGCGGCAATCGAAGAGACTGTCGCCGTGAAGCACGACCTAGAGGCCGAGAATGTTCAGGAGCAGTTCAAGCGCTTTCTGGAGAGGTAGACAGGCAGATATATCCGTGCGAATTAGCCGATCGAGTAGTAAAGTGGAGTAACAACTACAGCGCTCATATTTCTTCTTCAGTTATCAAGACGAGAATGTAGAGGGCGGCAGCAGCACCAGCGGCGAGACGGAGCCGAAGTACAAGCGGCAGATCCGCGCGCTGGTGGAACCCGAGAAGAACACCCTCTTTGTCGACTACCTCGAGCTGCAGCAGACCGACGACACGCTGACCGGCCACATCACCTCACACTTCTACAGGTCGCTTCTTTTCGTCTATATATGTTGTCCCGCTTCAGTAACCTACAGTACTGCCAAATGCGCTGCAGATCAACGATTGAACGTTACCCTAATTAGTTGGGCATTGATCTATCGCTCGCAGGATGTACCCCTACCTGTGTCGGGCCGTGAAGCTGATCGCGCTCGACTTGAAGTTGGCCAACGTTGGCCGGAAGGACTTCTACGTCAGCTTCACCAACATGCCCATTCGGTACCGCGTCAGGGAGCTCGTCTCGGACAAGATCGGTCAGCTGATCAGGATCACCGGACAGGTGCGCACTCCGAATGGGATGTGTGACTGTCGAGCCTAGTTCATTATATAGTCGCGGGGTTGCTTCAGGTGGTGCGCACCCACCCAGTGCATCCCGAGCTGTCGAAGGCGGCTTTCGTCTGCGACGACTGCGGCGTCCTGACCACGGGCGTGGAACAGCACTTCAAGTACACGCAGGTTCGCTGACGCTCTCATCAGTTTGTCTCCCTCATTGCTTGACCACTGTTTGCGTGTATTCAGCCGACGAAGTGCTCGAATCCCGTCTGCGTCAATAGAAGTCGCTTCGCGCTCGACATCCACAAGTCGGTCTTCATCGACTTCCAGAAGATCCGCATACAAGAGGTGCAGTCCGAGTTGCCGCGAGGAAGCATTCCGCGCAGGTGAGATTGGGGACAAATTCTACAAAATTCAAGCTTTCAACTAACGCTTCATCTCTCCTCCGCTTTCTTCTTGTCTTCGGAACATATTGCGATGGTTGTACGCCAGCAGACGAGGACGCTGCGCTCATCGGTTGGGTAGGCTGATGTCAATCACAAGGTCCTATCACGCGCCTGGAAGTCGATTCGGCGGCGGCGGGCGCGCCTTTGGCCGGCCAGCTGGAAAGGCTTGCCGACCCTGTAGTTCTGGACGGTGAGGCCGCCTTTCGACTCGTCGAAGCTCAGGCGCTTCCTCGGCCGGCGGCGCTCGCGCGCCAACGGCGTCTCCTGCCTGGCCCTGGGGCGGAAGTCGGCGGCCGCCTCGGCCACCCGCTCCTTGAACTTGCCGGGTTGGCAGCGCAGAATGGCCTTGGCCGTGTGGAAGATGCTGTAGGACTCGGCGAACTCGTAGCGCCGACTGAGCACCTCGAAGGGCGCCCAGACGTCCCAGGCGGCGTGCGTCTGCAACGGGAAGACGCATTGTGTGTCAATTCGACAGTGTGAAAGATTGAGGAAAATACGGACCGCTGGCCGCTCGTCCGGGATCTCGACCAGTCCCAATTCGTTCTGCATGCAGGTGGCCTCGGCCAGGAATTCGGCGTTCGAGTAGGGCCCTTCGTCGTCGTCGGCCATCTGCTGACTCGCGTCGCGCCAGGTGATGTCGCCCTCGGCCGACTCCACCTTCGTCATCCACGTCCGGGCGCCGAAGGCGCTTCGCGTCTGCAATTTGGCAATTTGGAGCACTTATTGAACGCAAAATGAAAGCACTGCAGCGCTACAGCACTGCCGATGGATGGGGGACTGACGTTATATCGGATGTCGGCCATGCGCAGTTGGCGCACGGCTTCCATTTCGAGGTGCTGTTTGAATCTCAGCTTCTGTCGGTCGAGGTAGCTCAGTCGCCAGTCTTTGGTGGGGTCCTTCCCACGGCGATGGTCTTTGGCCATCGAGTGCTTGACCATGTAGATCTTGAAGGCGTCTTTTCTCGCCTTGGCGAATCCGATGTGGTGTTTCTTCATGATCGTCTTCTTGCACCTCGCCTTGTACTTGGTGCCGTTCCAGTAGCGGTCGGGCTTGGGCCTGATACCGCAGCAGTTGCACCACCAGATGACGTTGTAGACGAGGTCGCGCCAAAAGAGGGCCAGGCAGCGGCTGAGCCTCTGCAGCCGCGTCTTCGCCTCCCTCGCCTTGGGCTTCGGCTTCTTGCGCTTCGGCGGCGCCGTTCGCTGCGTCCTCTCGGATTGGCCGACCGAGACGGCGTTCGGCTCAGCTCGACGTCTTCTCCTCAGCGTCAGCGACGCCTCGTCGGCCGGACATGCCGTTCTGAGAGTGAGCTCGTTGACTCCTCCGCCGCCCATGTTGAGCCACTTGATGTCGGCCGCCGTCGGCGCCCCTCGCAAGTCCTCGAGATAGGGCTTGAGCTCCGGACGGACGACTTTCTCGTTTGAGGAACTTTTCTTCTTCCTCCTTTTGTCTGCGCCCTCTCGGTGGCCACCATCGTCGTCGTCCTTGTCCCGTCGCTGTAGGCGCTCCTCGGGCGGCCGGCGCGCCACCGGCGACGACTGCGTACCCTTGGTCGGCGTCTGGTCGCCGCCCACAACACTGCGCGATTTGACGCGTGCCACTGGCGAGAGTCGAACTGGAGGCGGCGCCCAATTCGGCGGCTTCTTCTTGACGCTTTCCGTTGACGACGGCGAGTATGACGCCGTCTCGGATTCGGTTGCGTGGGTCCCAGTTCCGGTGGCCGAATAGCCTTCGCTTGGAGAGTCGGTAAAAGACGCCGACGGCGAGGACGACTGCTGCTGGCTGTTGCTGTGCGTCTGGGACGCGGCCGGCGTCGTCGCCTCGCGCCGGGTGGATGGATGACTGACGCTGCTGATCGTAGTTGTCACCGACGTCGGAAAGTTGTCGCCCACCAGCGCGTCCCCATCTCGGCCGCTGGCCATGTTCTTTCTTCTTGCCTCGCCTTCCTTTCTTCGTCGGCTCTTCTAACTTCTGTTTGTTACTTGAATATTAAACTTCTGTTTCCTATTTCTTGTGTTACTGTAGCTTCACATGGGGAAGCCGTTTGCTCTTCTATGTATGTACTGTATGTATATGGTAGGCCGCCAGTTGTTACTATGACTAGTGACGCTCAGCAATTCAGCATTGACCGCTTTGCAGCGTGGAAGTGATCGTGCGCGGCGAGCTCTGCGAGAAGGCGCAGCCGGGCGATCGGTGCGACTTCACGGGCGCGCTCATCGTCATTCCCGACGTCTCCCAGATGGCGGTGCCCGGTGGGTCCTGCTTCTACTAGCCGACGGAGCTTCTTGCAAGGGCGCAATGTGGCGCTTGCAGGTACGCGGGCGGAGCAGAGCACTCGCCATCGAGGGCAGCAGGGCCACGACCGGACGGCCGACGGCGGCCTGGCCGGTCTCAAGTCGTTGGGCGTGCGCGACCTCAGCTACCGGCTCGCCTTCATCGCCTGCAACATCTCGGCCGTGGGAACCAAGGTGTCGGAATTGCTCGAATAAGCACCCCCCCCCCCTCCCTTGGGGGCCAATATTTTCAACAGGGGTGTACTATTGAAGAGAGGCAGACGGTACAGAATACATGCGTTTTGTATACCTTGTAGTACACATACACGTAGCATAGCGTACAAGGTAGGGGCATTATTGGAGGCTGGGTGTTTTATTTCAACCTCCCTCAAGGTGGGGTACAATTGGAGGGTGAGGCTAACTGGAAGGGGGGAGGGGGGCTCATTGGAGTATTTACAGTACTTGTGGCTTCAATACCGTTGCCCCAAGACAGAGATAGACGCAGCAGTCTTCCTGTGCAGGTGGGGGGAGGCGAGCGGGACACGGAGCTGGTGCAGGAGCAGCTGACGGCTGAGCAAGTGCGCTCCCGGATGACGGAGGAGGAGTGGGCGAAGATCCGAGAGATGGCGCAGGACAAGAATATCATGGCCAACCTCACGGACAGTCTCTTCCCAGCCATCTACGGTACTTGTCTGTTTTCTATGCGTGTATGTGTGGGCGCGAATTGAGAGACTGCGGCGCACTCGGCAGGCAACGGGGAGGTGAAGCGCGGCGTGCTGCTGATGCTGTTTGGCGGCGTGCCCAAGAAGACGCGGGAAGGGACCACTCTCAGGGGAGACATCAACGTCTGCATCGTGGGCGACCCCTCCACCGCCAAGAGTCAGATTCTCAAGTGGGGCCGTTGCGCGTCGTCACTTCTCATTTCTACGTGCAGATCAGCAGGCCACCATTTTATCGACTCCCTGTTGCTGCAGGCGCGTGGAGGAGTTCAGTCCCAGGGCCGTCTACACATCGGGCAAGGCGAGCAGCGCCGCGGGTCTGACGGCGGCCGTGGTCAAGGACGAGGAGTCCTTCGAGTTCGTCATCGAGGCCGGTGCCCTCATGCTGGCCGACAACGTCCGTTGCTTATGCTTTGCTCCTAGCAATGCGTTGCACACTTGCGTTTCTATACACGGTTGAGAACCATGTCTCAGGGCGTCTGCTGCATCGACGAGTTTGATAAAATGGACCCGAAGGACCAAGTGGCCATCCACGAGGCCATGGAGCAGCAGACCATCTCACTCGCCAAGGCCGGCGTCAAGGTGCGCGCGCTCCTTTTCGTCGTCGTCGATTCCCGCCAAGGGCTTCCCATTGCCTTCCAGGCCACCCTTAACGCGCGCACTTCGATTCTGGCGGCGGCCAACCCCATCGGCGGTCGCTACGACCGCTCGCGCTCCCTGCGCCAAAACATTCAGCTGTCGGCGCCCATCATGTCTCGCTTCGACCTCTTCTTCGTGCTCGTCGACGAGTGCAACGAGGTTGAATGCGTTTTGTACTACAGTACCATTCCGCTTCGCTTCTATTTCTACCTCCTTCTCAAGGTGACGGACTACGCGGTCGCCAGGCGCATCGTCGACGTCCACCGCAACAAGCAGAGCATCGTCCACGGGAAGTACAGCGTCGAGGACATGCGCAAGTACATCATGTTCGCCCGATGCTTCCGGCCCAAGGTTGGGCTGAGACGATTTGTAGAATCCGAATGGATGGGAGTTTGACATCACTTGCAATTTCAATTCATCTTGTTCAGTTGACAGAGAGGGCGGGCCGTGTCCTGGTGGAGGAGTACAAGCGCCTTCGTCTCAGGGAGGTGAGCGGCGGCACGTCGGGCTCCTCGTGGCGCATCACCGTCCGCCAACTCGAGTCCCTCATCCGACTCTCGGAGGCCCTGGCCAGACTCCACTGCGACGACGACGTTCGTTCCCTTGCCCTCTAACAGGATATTGTAGCTACGTTAGTTCAGTCAAGTAGAACGACGTCACAAAGTGCGTGTTCTGGAGTATCGCAGGTATTGAGATTGGCGTTGCTTTGATCGGATAATGCCGTACCACACTTCATGCGAGTTGCTGCAATGTGACACTACCGTTTTGCAGGCTGTCACTGCGATATTCCATCTAAATTAACTCCCCTTCTTCCATGCAGGTGAAGGAGGAGTACGTGCAGCTGGCGACGCAGCTGCTGAATAAGAGCATCGTTCGCGTGGAGCAGCCCGACATCGCCTTGGACGCCGATTCCTCCGCTCAGGAAGCCATGGAACTGGAAGAGGAGGAGGGAGACGGCGCCGTCGCCGAACCCGGTAGTGAAGAGACGTCACTTAGCTGTAGTTTGTGAGTCCTGCGGTGGACGAAATGGTAGCCATATTTAGTCGAAAACGCCGTCGCCGCCGAAGAGGCGCAGGTGCCCAGCGCGCGCCTGAAGCTGACCTTCGACGAGTACCGGCGGATCTCCAACCTGCTGGTCATGCACATGCGCCAGGAGGAGGACAGAGTCGAAGGTTGAATGCATTACTTGACGCACTTGTCGAGAATGCGACTGAGCATCGCTTCCAGCCAGCGGCACGGCGGGCAGCGGCGGCGGCGTCCATCAGTCGCAGCTGGTCGACTGGTACCTGAACGAGATCCAAGAGGAGATTGACACAGAAGAGGAGCTGCTCATTCGCAAGACGGTCGTGGACAAGGTGGTCCAGCGACTCATCGAGCACGTGAGTGGAGTACGGTAACTGGGGTTCTGGGAGTGGTGACATACATGACTTTGCACTGTGCAGCGGTATGACAGTTGTTTTGGTAGTGGCACTACTTAGTATGGTAGTTATGACTGGTGTGTGCGCCTCTGTGGAAGCAAACCGAGGTTGTACGCTTGTCGCAGGACAACGTGCTGATTCCCCTGACGTCGACCCTGGACGAGACTGGAGAGGAGACCGATTCGGCCGAAGACCCCCTGCTGGTGGTCCACCCCAACTACGTGATGGAAGACGAGTAGTGGTAGCTACTTCTCGGCCTTTTCTACGTGCTTCCCTCTCAGCAGACTGACCTTCTCACTTTGTCACTTTGTTTACTTGCGCCTTGACTATTCCTCGTCTGCATACGGCGTTGTGTTGTCAGTCGGGTGCTGAATAAACGGTAGTTGTGTCGGGAGTTGTGACGTCTGTCGTTTTCGGGTCATTATCCACCCATGCCTGCTTACGTAGTGAAATCGCTTCATTCTTCCCCGTGACTACAAGACCTACGACCCAATTATCCTTCGTTTACTGACGGTTACGGTAGCCTACTGCTGCGCCAAGATGGAAGAGAGATTGGCGAAGGAAAAGGCGGCCACGGAGAGGTTTCTCCTCAAAGATTTGTCCGCGCAGAATGCCAAGCTGCGACAGCAGAACACGACCTTATGCAAGACCATCCGCCATTTGCAGAACGGTGGGCGAGTGGTCCAGTGAAGTAGTCTCAGTTGTTTCGAAAAGCGCGCCGTAGACCTATCTCCGGTTCTGTTCCAGGGAGGGAAGAGGCCAAGCGTAAGCCGACGAAACTGATTCCCCTGCCGGTGGGTAGCAAGGTGGAGAAGGAGCTGCGCCGTCAACTGGAGCACAGTCGCGCCCTCGTCTCCTCTCTCAACGAACAACTACTTGGGAGCCAAGCGGAGAACTCGGCGCTCAGACGCGAGGCTGAGGAGCTGCGCGCCGCCGCCCGGCACAAGCAGCTGCGACAGGAGGTGGAGGAGTGGAAGCGCATGTGCCTGAGGCGCAGCGCGGAGTGCCAGGCGGCCGCGACCAAGCCGCCTCCGGCCTGCGACTCCTGCCCCCGCCTGAGACGCGACCTGGAGAAGAGCACGCGCGAGGCGCATGCGCTGGGAGTGGAGCGCGACCAGCAGAAGGCCGCCTACGGGCAGGCGATGCGCCAGTTCAAGCGCCTGGAGGAGCTGGTGCGCCAGACCGACCCGGGTCGGCTCGTGGAGCAGTTGCAGCAGCGCCGACCGTCACCGCCGGCTCATGCGCCCGCTTCCGCCGCCGCGGTTCCTTCTTCCGCTGCCGTTGACCTGTCTTCTCTGGCGGAAGTCAAGCGCCAACTGAGCCGTCTCAAGGCGGATCTAGCTACAGTGAGAGCGGAGCTTCGCCGCTTTGTCAGGCGCGAAGCCGAGGCGCTGAAGAAGAAGGACGGCGAGCTCAAGAAGCGTCTGGAGCCCCTGGGTCGCCTTGTAAAGCTGAGGGAGAACGAGGGAAGGCAGCTCCTACGGCTGCGACGCCGACTTGGGGAGGAGAACGAGACGATACGCCGGCTGCAGGAGAGAAACCAGTTGGTGAGCTACGCTGTTACCTGAACGTCCGAGACGCTATATATGCGTGTGATTGCGTTCTAACCGTATGTAACTACTTATTTGTAGCTGTACAGTTAAGTAAGCTATCGTGACGTCGATGTCGGCCGGCTTTGGAAAGTACCCGTTTTCAACCGCAACCGGTATATTTACATCATAAGAGTTTGGTACACACTCTGTAAGTCGATTTAGCAGTGTCCGGTAACGTTGCAGCTGGAACAGCGCTACTCGGCGTTGCTGCAAATGGGAGAGGACGTGATAATGGTCGCTCCCGCCGATTCCACTAGGTAGAAAGCAATTGGCGTCTGCTCCAGCGCTTGCCCAAAGACGCAACTATTTGCAGAACCTTGGAAAGAGATTTAGGTAGCCACTAGAACCCTAGAATTAATTCGTTATCGCATCTCTAATGATCTTATAGTGAGTGTGAAGCTGCTGTTGATGCCTCGTTCATTGTTGTGGGTTGTGCCGTTTTCGCATACCGTTAGCTTTGCTATGCTCGGACAGAGTGCAGATATGACAAGCGAGCAATTCGTTGAATAAAGGTGTATCTTTTTGTCCCTGTATTGCTGCGCTTCAACTTGTGCGATAGTTGCCGTCGCAATGATTTCGCATGTACAGTGCACTGAATAAGGTTCGGCTTGACAGTGCTGTAGCTTGAGCGAGTGCAATTCAACTGGCTTGGCCGACTCGCAGATAGGCGCGACGAAGCTTGTGCTAGTCAGCGGCCACGGAAGAGGTGCGTCTTGATACTTTGTTACTTTGTTGTTGCTACCCCTTTGTTCTTATTGTTCTTATTGTTTGTTTGTTTCAACTTTGTTCTTATTGATACTTTGTTCACGTCGTACTTACTGTAACTCGCGGTTGTGGAGATGGAAGCGAGGCTGTCGGCCGAGATGACCAGCACCGACTCCTTGATCGCGAGACACAATTGGCATCTGAGACGTCGCGTCGAGCTGCTTTCGAAGACGATCAGGGCCTTCAAAGCTGGTGAGTGGAAGCTAGGTTACTGTACCTTGCTTCTAGAATTCGATAGTCGCTGTGTGTTGTCGCAGGCGTGGAGAAGGCGAAGCGCGAGCCAGTGAAGTTGATCCCACTGCCGGCGGAGAGTAAGGCAGAGAAGGAGCTGCGTCATCAGCTGGAGCAGAGTCGCAATACAGTAGCCTCTCTCAACGAGAAACTGCTGCAGAGTGGAGCCGACAACGCGAAGCTCCGCCGCGAGGTGCAGGAGCTGAGCGCCGCCGCCCTGAGCGCGCAACTTCTCCAAAGCATGGAAGAGTGGAAGCAGATGTGCCTGAAGCGCAGCGAGGAGTGAGCTGTTGCTTCCTCGTCTTCGTGCGATTAAATCGTAATTAACTTGGAAGTTGCGTCCAGATGCAAGTTGGCCTTCGAGACGCCGCCGCCGCCCAGCTGCGAGTCGTGTCCGAAGCTGCGTCGCGAGCTGGACAAGTGTGCCACGCAGATCCGCGACCTCCAGTCCGAGAACGCCCAGCTGAAGGCGGCCGTGGGCCGACGACAGCAGAGTCTGAAGCAGCTGGAGGAGTTCGTCCTGAAGACAGACCCGCGCCGTCTGCTCGAGCGCATGCAGCAGCAGCAGCAGCCGCCGGCGGTCGCTGCCGACCCAGTAGCTTCCAGTGAAGCGGATCTCTCTGGATTGGCCGATGTGAAGAGAGAGCTGGCCGTGCTCAGAGGAGAACTGAGCGAGATGCAGGCCGAGACGCGCCAGTGCGCCACGCGCGAGAAGGAGGAATTGAAGAGGCGCTGCTCGCCGCTCCTTCGACGGGCGACCCGAATCCAGAACGAGCGAAGAGAAACCGATAGACTCAAGCGCCGGCTCGTGGAGGAGAACGATACGAACATCGACTTGCACGAGAAGTTCCAGAGGGTGAGCTAGATTTTCTTTTGTTCCTGCCTGCCATTTGACACGCGTGGCTTGAACCACTTCGCACAGTTACAGTTGGAGCAACATTATCGGGACTTCCTCTCTGAGGCAGCGGAGGTTGTGACTATCGCTCCAGCCGACTCCACTCGCTAGTCTACACTTTGCAGGTGGGTTTGGTTTTGGGAAAGGGGGTTTAGAGTTCATTTTCCGCGTGCGAATGCACCACATAAGGGACGGGATGTCCATTGTTCGATCAGTTGAAGTTACATAATCAAATCGAACTTTGCTTTTTGTCTTGAAAGAATCGAGGAAGAAGTCGGGAAGAAGTAAGAAGAGCGAGTCGAAGAAGGAAGGAAGGAAGGATGCTGTCCAAGAAGGCGCTTCTGCTGCTGGCCCTCGTCGCCTGCTGCTGCCTCGTCGAGCACGCCCGAGCCGTCAGCAAGTGCTACATGTACTCGGTCATGGTTGGCCTTTCCAAAGAGGCCACGGACGAGGCGTCGGCAATAGAGCAGGCCAAGAAGACCAAGCTGGAGATGGACTGCAAAGGCGACAAAACGGACGGCTGCAGCAGCCAGATCGGGACCTTCGACGGAAAGCCGATGATATCGGGCTATTGCGGCTGCAAGGGCGAAGACGGCCAAGGACCCGCCGTTGGCCAATGCAAGGACACCGAAACGGAGCGAGGTGGCAAATCTCTCAAGGGTAATACGTGCTGCTGTGACGCCGACCTCTGCAACGGAGACCCCAAGTCGGGCGGAGGCGGTGGCGGCGGCGGCGCTCCGGAAGTGAAGGCAACAGAGGCGAGCGAGCCAGATGAGGAAGCCGACTCGGGCGGCGATGGGAAGCCTTCTGGCGGCGGTGGCAAGCCTGCGGGCGGCGGTGGCAAGCCTTCGGGCGGCGGTGGCAAGCCTTCGGGCGGCGGTGGCAACCCTGGAGGCGGAGGCGGCGCTTACAACGAGGACGACGACGACGATGACGACGACAAGAACGCCACCTGCCTGAACGCGAGGCTTCTGCCGGCGCTGTTGCTGCTGCCGCTGGCGCTGCTGCTGCGAGGCTGACCTCCACGCCGTCTGCCGGCCGGCTGTAGAAGGGCGACTGATATTCGACAGTGATACTCGCTGATCTCTGATTCCGTTCACGCTCGAGCCGTATTCTCTCGCGCGTCGCTGTGCATCGGTAGCGGTCGCTGCTCACTCTGATTGCGACGAGTTTTGTGACGTGGTTTTCACCTGAACAAGCGCTAGCTACTCTGAACTGAAGGATGTGGCACTCACCAGTCGCACAAGAGGTTCATGCCAAACATCTCGTTTCGGTTGTCCTTTCCAGACGACCGAAGGAAGTTCCTTCTCATCGCACAACGGTCCACTCCATTTGAAGATTGAAGGGTGCCTTCTTCGATAGGCTATGTGATGGGTCGTAAGAAAGTATGGTAAGTATACGACGACAATTTTAGTTGTGTATAGTGTATGACTGGCCCATCCGCTTTGTAGTTCTAAGTTGATGTTAGTGTCATTGTCATGTATAGTGGTTAGGCTTTTCGTCTGTGCTGATTATCGTTGCTCACTCGGTCGTAGCAAGAGATAGGGCGTAACACGATGCTGCTGCGTTCCGTTTTCTTTTCAGCTTGCTGGATAAAGACTAGCTCATTGTCGAATTCTTGACCGGTTGGTTCACAGGTTCATTGACCTACCTTCACCATGTCTTGTTGTACAGTAGTCACGTGGCGTCTCGTGGGGAGGTCGATACACAGTAGATGGCCAGAGCATGAGCTCTCAGCAGCGCAAGAAGACGGCGCTGAAGGTGCTGCAGCCTGCCGCGGGCGGCGCCCAACGTCTCGTGGGTGGCGAAGCGTCGGCGCAGCGGCGTCGCGAGCAGCAGAAGCCGGCCCTCGTTCTCAACGATGAGAACGGCGCCGTTGTCGGCGACAAGTCGCTGAAGAAGCGCCATCCATCGGCCGAGAAACCGGTGCTGCTGCAGCAAACAGCAGTGCAGACTGAAGTGACCATCGAACCGGACAGCGAGACGAGGTACGGTAGTAGCCTAACTAGCCTTATGGTCGATCGTTTAGAACGGATGCATTTGCATTTTGCGACTGTATACGTTAAAACTTAACATCGGCTGTAAGTGGTGGGCTGGGCCAAGTTTAACTGCAGCCTATGTTCGCTTGAAATGATACTTAGGTACGTACATTATCGTGGCGACGCGAGTATCGGAGACTACGGTAACGAATCGTTCAAGGGCCGATTCCGCGGACGAGATCTGCGAGATGCTGACGTCGGCGTCGCCCAACGGGCGCTACTTCGAGCTGCTGGCGGAGAAGCGCCGAGAGGCCCTGGAGGAGACCTGCCTGGAGAACGCTCAACTCTGGAAGCAGAACAAACAACTGCGCACTCAGGTTGGCGACTTCTCGAGCAGACGTGGACGAACGTCCGGTTCTCGTAGACGAAGTGAATACTGTACGTCAGTCTAGATCAGACGTCAGTCAGTCTAAGCCTAGACATGTACGGCAGTCTAGGTGCCTGAGTACCATATCAAGTCTCCCTTCGATTCACATTGGACGGTGGTAGGTGTCAAGTCGTTGATTGAACAGATGTGTCGCAGGTTCGCCGGCTTCTGACCCAAGTCAAGGAGCTGCAGGAGTACGAGAAGATGGTCAAGGAAGCGTTGGCGGAAGACGGCGACGACGACGACGCGCCCAATGGATCTCCCGAAAGAGCCGCTCCCACTGAATGAGCTGTAAGTAGTTGACGACAGGGTGCTGCAAGCGTCTCATTCTTGGGTATGTAAGTACACGGTACTCGGTTGGGGAGAATCTTGGCATGCCTGTTAGGCGGCTGGCATCCGGGTTTGGCTTCGTCGCGGTCTGATGTAGATACCGAACCAATAATGTAGCTTATCGAAGAAACGTTGGCCGACGTTGATCGTCCTGGATCTGTTCAAGTGCCGCGTCCGAAAGGTGCTTTTGTTGGAACGCTCATATGTTGATTGGCACACTGCTGACATACGTGTCACGTATACTATACACGCTTCTCGTCTACTTTGCCTCTCTCCTGTGCAGTGAAGCTCACTACTCGTGTAAACAATTGATGCCATTGTGCGTTTCTGTACTCGACGTCGTTATTCTGTAACCGTTCGTCAAGAACGCCGCCGCCGTAAATCCTCGTTGCGAGTCGCCCCATTGCGCGTCCTGTCCACTCGATTGGGCTGCTCGCACAGGCGATCGCGCAGCGTCATAATCTTGTGTCCGGCCGACATGTCGGCCGCAAGGTCATATGGCACGCGCGCCCGCCACTTGGGACAATGCGAGTGTCCCCCCATGCGATCGATTCCGTTGTCCCTCTTCGCTTCCCTTTCTCTCGGGCCGCCTAGCGACAATTACCGCTTCCGCTAACGCTGCCGCGTCGTCGTCGTCTTCACGGCAAACAGTCGATGAATATTTCAGTCGTTCCACCGCGCAGTTCGCCGCCGGTCGGCTCTGTGAATTATCCATGGCCGAGCGCCGAACTGTCTCATCCCTGGCGTTTCGACACTGTTTCGCGAAGCGCGATACGGTAGCGACGACGACGCCGAACGAAGTTGGCATCGGCTGCCGCGGCGTCCCTTGCGTGACCGAAGAACGTTGTTGCTTGACCCCTGGACAATTCAATTAATTGGAAAGTAGCTCGGGCGCTGGGCCGGCGCAAGATGGAACGGTCGGCTGGCTTCACGCCGCGGCGAATTTGATGGTTGGCCGGCGCAGAGAAGGCTCGTTCCGTCCTCTGCGCTGATGGATGCATCGCGTTCGCTTCCACTCGGAACGGCAACGGATATTAGCCTCCAGGCACAACACAGACCAGAACCAATCAACAGACTGTTTTATGGCGGTCGGTCAGCTTCAATATAAGTAGTCGAGGTTGTGTCCTGTTGGCAAAGTCGACCGCCGGCTCGTTGTAATCAGGCCACATTCTGAAACTATTGAAAGCGCGATTACCTGAGCTCGCAGCTCACAGCAGTCTTTCGCAGCCTACAACTCTAAGGAACATGGTTTTGGCGCAAAAACGAGTCTTTTTTGCAAGTGATGGCACCTTATGGACCTTGAAACCAAGCGAGTTTCTACAAAGACGCGAAATTGGCTTGTTACGCCGCTTGCGGCACTGCGACTAGGAAGCGCCAGGTTCACGAACATGAAAGAAAGAGCCTACTTTGACTCTAGTCTTTCCACTGTGCCAGTGAAGCTATGCGAACGAAATGCTGAAGTATTCATCCGAGCGTGTTGCGCGCAAGGCGAGCGAGGATGCAATATTCACGAATTCGCGTGCCGGCGAGCCGTCAGCATTGTTTATTTATCGTGAGATCGCCGGCGCACTGCACCCCACCCGCACTCATCAATGTTGCAAGTGGCTTGAACACGCTTGGCCACAAGTGGCGTTCCAAAGTTCCCAATTTGGATGAGGCAACAATAAACTCAGGTGTTCCAGAACTAACACAAACTGAGCTTCGTTTTAACATGAAAAGCAACTTCAACCAATCACCGCGGACGAAAGGGGCGTGGCCACATTACCGTAATCCAGAAGCGCATTAGAAGAGCAACCGCTGCCGCTTCTTCCGTCGCCGTCGCATCTTTGCGCCGTCGGGAAAGCTACATGCCGCATAGATAGGTGTCCGGCTGTGGTTGTTCGTCCAAGAGTCAAGGTGTACGGAAGCGAGCGGACGGCCATTGTCGGTCGCTTTGTTTCGCCGTCGCCAAGAGAGTTGGAGGGCGCGGAGCTGGCAGGCGCCCTTTGTTGTCGTTCCGCCGGGCTGCTTGCTTGAATTGACTGGCCGAAGGACGTCGTCGGCCAACGGTCCTCTCCTCCTGTCGTCCCATCTATCAACCGTCGACGCTTGCTTCAGTAGTAGCATCGCAGGATGTGGAACATATGTAGGTCGAAAGGGCTCGCTGTGGCGACAGCGGGGAACAGGTGCATAATAGGAGGACGACAACGTCCGGTAGAGCGCGATAATTAGCGCGCGCTGGCGCGGTAACCAGAGAAGAGGGACTGACGGGTAGCGGCGGCGACAGAAGGAGACGAAGGAGTCAGTTAGTCAGTCGGCCGGTAGGCAGGCCGAAGGATTGCAACAGTGCCGGCTCGCGGAGGCGCCGCGAGGCAAACAAAAGGCGCTTGGAGGTCGAGCGGTGTGAATTCTTGGCGCCACCGCTCGTGGGGTACCATCCCTCCGTTTGGGCCGATCGCGCAACCTGGTGAATTTTTCAGCAGCACCTAAGCCGATCGCCAGAATGGCCGAGGCGCCAAATCAGCAGCAGCAATCACAAATCTACCCCGGCCTATCTGTCAGCGCCGACGGCGACGACGGCGCCGATGGCAGCGCCGAAGAGTCCACTGGGCCGATCCCTCGGGAGCCGTCGTCCGAGACGGTGCTGCCTGGCAACTTGGGGACGCCCGGCCGTTCGGCCTCCACCAGCCCCCACTATCCGCCGCCGACGACCGTTCAACTGCTTCGCCAGCAGCAGCAGCAGCAGCCGCCGCTTCCGCCGCCCAATCACCATCCCTACCAGTACCTACCGACGAGGGTGAGCGCACTCTCCGCAGCCCAGCTGCCAAACGGGTCGTAACTCCACCTCTGCTCTACTTGTCTGTACCTGCCCCACTCCACGCCGCCTGGCCTAATTTGTAGGGGGCGGCCAACAAGCCGTTTTCGGTTTGATTAATTCCATGATTATTTCATCAGCGCGCCGCCAAATCCTATTACGGCCGCAGAGAGAGAGAGAGGCCCTGTATTATGCATACGCGGCGCACGCGCCGGTGCGCTAACAAAGTTGTGAATATTGCATATTTTCGGGGGCCGCGCGCGCGCTCGCCCGCTCGTTCTCCCGCTCACTACTACATATTTGGTAGTCGAGAGGTCGACAGCTTCCGGCTACTAGTTTTAGCCAAAAGGTCGAAAGGCCAACATGGTTCCAGGCGAGCGCCACCTCGTTTCTCACGATCGACGAAGCGCTCTTCCAACAAGTTCGACCAATGCCGGCCGTCGCCGCTGTCACTTCGGCCGACGCGATGCTGGACTCGAAGATGTCCTTGAGCGCCGCCAATGCGTCAGCGGCCGGCGTCTACGGCGCCGCCGACTTCCCGCACCTCCCGTCGGCCGCGCTCATGGATCCCCATCAGCAGCACCATCAGCAGGTTGGGGCGAATCTCATTTTGTGATAGTACATGTACTGCATATGCGCAGGTGCCTATCTCTTCTTCAGATGATTGCCGCTGCGGCGATGCAGCACCACGGAACCTACAACCAGTTCTCCAATCCCTACGGTCCCATGACGCCGCACTTCGGCTCGTCCCCTTCTCCTGCAGTTCTGACGGCGGGCCCGGCGAACCAGCAGTCGCATCTGCAACAGCACCAACACCTTCAACAGCAACAACAGCAACAACAACAACAACACCAGCAACATCAACAGCAGCTGCAGCAGCAACAGGCGGCGGCGGTAGCTTCGACGGTGCATCAACTTCACCAGAATCAAGCGGCCACTTCAGCAGCTAGGTTGTTGATTGGTTGTTTCCCGAGCACGAAGAGCCGATATTCGCACCAACAGCACGTTTATGTACCTTGAGTATGTAGCAATTTCTAATGGAAACACAGTAGAACAGACTCAACGATGGGGAAAGGTTTCGCTGAGGTGGTAACAGTTCGGATATTATGGGATACTTGACCGTTCAGATATCCGGCCAATCTGGCGGCCGTGGCAGCAGCGGCGGCTACCGGTGAGGTGGACAGCGACCCTCGGGAGCTGGAGCGCTTCGCCGAGCACTTCAAGCAGCGGCGCATCAAGCTGGGCGTGACGCAGGCGGACGTGGGGAAGGCTCTGGCCCACCTGAAGATGGCCGGGGTCGGCAGCCTGAGTCAGTCGACCATCTGTCGCTTCGAGTCGCTGACCCTCTCCCACAACAACATGGTCGCCCTCAAGCCCATCCTCCAGTCCTGGCTGCTGAAGGCGGAGCAGGCGGCGCGCGTGCGCAACACCGCCTCGCCCACCACCGTGGACGCCATCGTGGGCGCCGACGCCGGCGGCATCCTGCCCAACTGCGACAAGAAACGCAAGCGGACCTCCATCGCCGCGCCGGAGAAGCGCTCTCTCGAGACCTACTTCCACCTGCAGCCGCGCCCCTCAGGCGAGAAGATCGCCGCCATCGCCGAGAAGCTCGACCTCAAGAAGAATGTCGTTCGCGTCTGGTTCTGCAACCAGCGACAAAAGCAGAAGCGGTGGGTTCTTGTCAACAGTGCTTTCTCAATTCTCTTCTGTTGTTGTTTGTTGCTTCTGATGAACGACTGGAACGTTGCAGTTGCCGGAACCAGGCAAGTGGGCGGCTGGCGCCTAAGACGCCCCATCTCAACTACTTTGCTATGGACCAGTAGCCACCAGCGCAAAGTTGTGAAATGTGATCTCAAATCGCTTTGCTTCCCTACTGATTGAAAGGTCGAGGTCCACCTACTACTACTATACAAGATGAAGGCAGTGATCTCTTACGGCACGATTGTTGCGTCCTGGAATGTTTGCTGTGGAGTGCTCTCTAGTCATCCATGTCAAGAGTGCAGTTGAATTTGTCGTATTCCGATTGTGAACCTCTCCATTGTGAACCTCGCCGCGTCTCGCTCGTATGTACGTGCATACAATAACTCCGTACATTAACTATTAGCTTCATCGGTTCTCGCCACTCCTACAAACACAGCGCCACTCGGTGAAGACGTGTATACGGTAGCGAACGAGCGTGATGGGTGGAAGCAAAGCGCACTTAGCGAAAGAGCAAACGGCGCGTTCTCACGCTGAAGGGTCGCTCTAGGGGAAAGCGGCTATTTTGCGTCGACCCATCGGCGCCTCTTCTCCGAAGAGGGCGCATGCGGTAATCAATTAGACACGAAACGACACGATGTGAAGCAAGCTACTGCTCAAGAGGGACACGACAGGAGACAGGTCACTGGCAATTGGGGTGGGATACAACCACGTGAAATAACTCAAAACGATGTAGAAATGAGACAACCTGGCATCTACAGTACATACCTTTATACCTATATAAGATGGAACTAATTAATCAATACGAAGAACCACGAGCACGACCTAGCAAACACGAAATAAACTAGTTTATAGTTCATAGGTTCGAAGGCCGCTAGTTCACTATAATTAATGTATCTAAATGATGAGAATATTTCAATATATATTTTGTCAACATTATGCAATATGTATTTTGATAATAATCAATATATATTATTTTGTTACCTGCCGAAGTAATAAGCAGCGAAAAGTCTGCCATTTGCGCATTCTGGGTAACTGCCACCCTGACGGCCACCCAGAATGCGCAATATTGCTCATTCTGGGTGGATTGCGGAAAGTTGTTCCTGAGGATTCTTGACGAATGCGGATTCTGGACGTCACATATGTACGCCTCGCCGCGTTGAGGCGCGGTCAAAAACTACCCCCCCCCCTCCCTGTCAGGCAGTAGTTACTCGGTAGTGCCCATCCCCTGCTAGTAGCCTAGGCAAGGAATGGTAGTCGCCGAGCAGCCATTCTAACATAAGGCTCCATCCATACAACACAAGTGCAGTGGACAGAGGATATCTCCTCTCTCTGGGCGCCAAACAACAGCTGACGTTTGTGGGCTAGACGCACACAACACTCCAACACAGACAGGGCAGAACGCAGAGGCAGCACAACGGCAACCATCCAAAACCAATAGCCGAGAACGAATAATATACAAGACGAAGACAACTTGTCTATGGAGAAGAATACTGCCACCGGAGAGGCAAAACTGTTCATGGATGGAAAGCCGGATTTTTCGTACGTCCCCGACTCGCTTCGAGGCTGCCCGATTAGGCCAGGTTGGCTTGTTGTCCATCAACGACGTCTTGCAAGACTGCCAAATCACGTTGTTTCAACAACTGGGCCATCCATCAATGAGATCCTCCCAAACGATGTGCTGCTAGAGATCTTCTCCCACCTCAGCCCCCAGCAGTTCCTCTGTGTCGTGCCAGTGGTCTGCCAGCTGTGGAAAGGCCTCTGTGAAAAGGCGAGGCCGCCTCCAGTTAAAGTTGTTGACCTGTCTCTTCTTGAGAATGAGGAAATAGAACTCGCCTCCACCACCACCATACTCTGCTTGAAGACTGAGAATGGAGAAAAGTCGAAGTTGACTTTCAAGAGCTCTTTCACTGATACAGTCAAGGAGCAGCGTCAGGGCCGTCTGCTGGAGAAGCTGTGGCACATATGCGCCTCTTCCACGCGACACCTGAAGGTCCAGGCCTTGTTCTACCCCAACGACCACAGCGTCTTGGAGAAGATAACGGAGCTCTGCCTCAGGGACAACGCCGTGTCAAAGTCCTCAATCAAGTGCCTGTCTTTCTGGTTGGAAATCGGAGGCACGCCAGAAGTAGAAGTGGACGTGACCGATGAGGCGCAGTGGGGCGTGCTGCACAATCTGGCTGAGGCCCTGCTGTCGCTATCATCGTTCCAACACGTCAACGTGCTCATCTCGACGTCTGAATATCTGACATTTGGGGTTGGACCCTCCTTCCCCAGATTCTGGCAGTGCCCACCACTGGCGGCTGTTCTCTCTTCGATTGCCGCTCCTTCTATTGAGCTGCGCCTCCATGAGTGCGAAGTTAATCCCACGTATCCTGACGTGGTGGTGTCGACCCTTCGAAAGCTGCAGCACTCTTCCTTGAAGCGTCTGCAGTTGGACGGGTTAGAATTCCCGGCCAATACGTATAGTTGCAGCTTCCAGTTCGACGCTCTGGCGCACATTGGACTTCTCAGCTACATGGTTGGGCGAATTATTGGCTGTCTTACAGCGACAATTACGTTTTGAGTGGAATTGTGTGCGATCTTTTTTAGTAGCCTTCGTCTGCTTTTGCAATGGTTTTATGCCGTAATTGTGGTATGTACGTACCTACATAGCTCTCCTAAACTAGCGGCGGTAACACATTTCGTCAGGAAAGCGGGACCACGTCGATTCTACGCAGTCTGGCCATGGCGTCGCCCCTGCTGGAGACCATTGCCATCCACAGGGTGTTTCTGCAGGTGTTGACGCTCGAGGAACGAGAGCAGGGAGGAGGAGAAGCCCTGTCGCCCGTCAGCTTTGTGGACCTGGTGGAGTGCTGTCCCCGCCTGCGTCTTCTCAGTATCTATGAGGTCGACATCTGGGCTTCCCCTCAGCAAGTGGGAGGTGCCACTCAGGTGGAGTGGCCTTCCCACCGCCAGCAGCTGCGCATGCACCCTACCCGCTTCCGCTGGACCATCGAAGCTGACGAGGAGATAATTCCTCTATTGCACGGAGACAACTTGCTGGTGACTGACTTGGACGAGGAATACAAGCTGGAGTACTTTCAATGGAAGTGGCAGAAGCGCCCACAACTCTACAACCTCTCGCGTTCTTGAAGACTCTGAGTCTACCTACATGTCCGCATTTGTGCTAAACCTGTTCAAAATTAATGTGAACTGGGGTTTTTCGCTTACTGCGTCAACAGTTTCAATTCAAGGAATGTAGGTGCATTGGGTACTGGACCAATCGATGGAGAATGGAGAGTGGCTTTGCACCATGCGTGTTTTGCAAAAATTACGCAACACGCACAGAAACTGACGCTCAATGAAATAATCGACTTCTTGGCACTCCTACCCTCCAGAAAGGAGGAGTGCCATAGTGGTCGTGCAGATAGCAATAGCAACTAATTTTAAACATTCATAAGTCGGGCTAGACTCGGCCGATCATAGCGATTTTTTTACCTTAATGCTCCGTCCTTCTTCCTATTAAAAAGGTCTATTAACTCACCTATAAGACCTATTAACGAAAAAGCCCTATTTCCCATGTACACTACACTGTCAGCGATGTGACGGTTCGCAACTTTGGCGGCTTCTATACCCGATCGGTTTGCGTCACGAACGAAGGGCCCCGTTACCACAGGACACGCGACACGAGAAGCATTCATCACTCAGTCAACAAACACCAACGTATGGGGTCTTCGGAAGGGGCTCGACTCCTTCTCGGGCAGAGGGCGTCGGTGGAGCGTGTCGACGGAGATGACTTCCATGCCGCTTTCTTCCTCCAGAAGCGCTTCAGCCACGTCGTACGAGACGTCGCCGAGCGTCAGGTTCGTCTTGTCCCGATCGACCTGTCTCCAGTAGACGTGTAGCTTTTCGATCTGGCGCTGGCCTGAATTATGTAAGGATCTGCTGTGATGGCATCGTTTGGCGTTCTACAAAGAGGAGCGTTGTGACCACTAACATTCCGCTTCTCTGAGACCCATAACAACTTCAGTCCCGTCCCCATCGCCGCCGATGATTAGCGGACGGAAGATCAGCTCGCTGCCGTCGTCGAGGGCGGCGGCCACAGTCACGAGAACTGGCACCTGGGCGGTCGTATGACTGCGCAAGAGGAAGTGGCCGACTTTGACGACGTCGCCTCCGTCCATCAGCACCCGATTGAACAGCAGCAAGCAGAGGTGTCCTTCACTTTGAGGCCAAACAGTCGGTGTTCGACAGACCTTCTTCTTTGGCAAGAAGTGGGCGCTGACGTAGCAGGTGGTCAACTCCACGACTCCGATGGCGCAGTCGGCGGTCATTAACAGCTGCGTCAGCAGCAGCAGAAGATACGTCGTCTTCAGGAAGGCACACGCCGGCGCCCGCGGCATTTCTCCGAAAACGAGCCTTGGCATTGCCGACGCTGCGAACACGCTCAGAGCGAGGCAACCGTTGACGAAGAACCGCCGATGTCTCAGGTAGAGGTAGGCGGCCTCGTTGAGCCACTGCCTCTTCGGATGCGTCAAGCGCAGCAGGCTGCCGAGTGGGGTACCCGAATCGGCCGTACGGCTTTCGGCAGACGACGTCGAAACTTGCTCGTTAGCGATGACGCAGGTGGCACTGCTCGGATGCAGTCGAAAAGGAAGTCACCCCATAGACGCTTCGTTTTGGCTGCGACGACTGGAAGCATGGCGTAGACGCGGATGACCCTGTCGCGGATGGCCAAATTTGACGACCGCGTCACTTTTCGGCGGCTACGGCTCACGCGTGGAACGCTCTCTTGCGGCTGGCGGGATAGCGTTTGAAAGGGAACACAATAAGCTTCAAAATGACGCAAGAACGACTTTCGTAGCTTGCACCAATCTTGCGTAGTGCATAATCAAAGTTGGGTTGTCAATCATGCTTCTGCTGACGGTGCTGTTCTTCTCCATGGCCATGGCCTTCAGCAGGAGGAGGAGCAACACCGACCAATTTTGCGTTTCGCGCCCGCATTTCCGCGTGGGTTGAGATAGAGTGCTGAATTTTTGCATCCGAGGTGTCAAGACATTAGACTAGCATGTGTGCAAGTATGACTGCGCTAGCTTTTACACAGCGTGTAGTGGAGGGGGGGGCCTGGAGTTTCGATAGACCCGGTAGGTTCACCGTACATATATAAAGTACATCCAAGATCGGCGTGTTGCGTTATTACCTCCTACGCACCTTGAGTCGGCGGTATCTTGTACGCATGGGGCATTTTCTATACTGAGACGGCAGAGACGGCG
>JASAMZ010000517.1:0-14787 GCA_030248115.1 Linhomoeus sp. GSCO2_2 | reverse complement strand
AGAGCAGAATTACTCGATCGTCCAGTGGAGATGACGTGGAGCGGTCCAACAACGCAGCTCGAGAGCGCAGCCGGCGCGCAGACCGCAGTCCAGGACGAGTCGAGTCGGAGCGGTCGACTGACGCGTCTCGGAAGCGCAGCCGGCGCGCAGACCGCAGTCCAGGACGAGCCGAGGCGGAGCGATGGAGTGATGCGTCTCGGAAGATCACCTGGCGCGCAGGCCAGAAACCAAGTCGAGCTGAGGTACATCGGTCATTTGACGCGACCTAATGGGGCTACGGCTACGGCTTGCTTGTGCTAAATGTGGGTTCTTGATTTTGCAGGCTCGCTTGGAGAGGCGCCTCAGAGAACTATCAGCGGCACGTGGTGATAAGGAAAAATTTCAACGACTACAGGCCACAGTCTGTCAATGTGCACTACCTATTTTTAGCACTCCGACTTGAAAAGGCGGAGTGCTATAGTGGAGGGTCCGATTTCATAATCCGTATTCCATCGATAACTTTCGCGTGGTTGATCCGATTTGGAAACGGTTTTTTTTAATCGATAGCTCTCGAGGGATAGTAGGTGTGCAAGCACCTTCATTTTTTTCGCGTAGTGGAAAAATTTTGAGAAAAATTCAAAAAACTAAAAAAACGGCGTTTTTTTGAACTACGGAAAAGTTTACCGCTCCATAACTGTCGCAATACTTGGTCGATTTTGGTGATTTTTGGATATGTTATAGTCCTCGTGAATATCTACCTTGGAAAAGGAACCTCAGCTTCCCAGGTTGTCCCGCGCGGAAGTTATGGCCAAACAAAAAAAATTTTTTTTTGAAATTTCGGTGTAAAAAATCGAGTTGTGAGATTCCGGTGTACAATCGCTCTGAAAGCCCCAACGCCCAAAGCGTCTATCGATTTGCTTTCATTTGACACCAAAATCGCCGGAATCGACCGTTTAAATTAAAAGTTGTGCTGTACCAATTGGTGGCGATTTTGACCGATTTTCGGCACTTTTCGAATTCGGGCTGCTGTAACGCTCGAGTGCGACTCTTAATGGCTGAATGGGGTGCACCACGTGATTCCCCGTCGAAAAGTGATACGGAACCGATTTTCAAAAATATTTTTCCGGTTACCGTACCCTCGGCCGCGTCCAAATTCGAAGTACACCTGTGTTGACTTATTTTCGGCAATTTTCGACTTTGGGCTGCTGTAACGCTCGAATACGGGTTTTAATGGCTAAATGGAGTCCACCAGGTGATTCCTCGTTGAAAAGTGATACGGAACCGATTTTGAAAAATATTTTTCCGGCTACCGTACCCACGGCCGGGTTCAAAATTTGAAGTACGACTCTGTTGACAGAATCGCAGCTGGAGTCGATTTCGGTGTTTTCGAGGGCGGTGATTCCGAATGCGGCACTCGTTTTGCGATGCGGACTAGGATTTGCGACTTTTCCTCGACAATTGGGGCACCTTAACCATGTGTTGTCGAAACCCTAAGCGTGAGGATTCTTCGGTGCAATATCCAATTTCGGGTATTCTGCGCTGTAAACGAAATCGGCATTGGTGCTGCGCTTCAGACAGACGAAATCGGCACTGGTAAGGAAGTTTCAACAACTGCTGTTGCAAAGAAGTTTCTTTCCACTGCTCCTTATGACCAGGTAGATATGACCGTGGTACAGTTCTGCTGTGCGTCGGCATGTGTTGGTGCGGGAAGTTTGCGCAAGTATTCTCCATAGGGTTAGGTCGATGCAGTAATTGCCTCGTCTTTGTTTCCGTTCAGCGTTCTCTCGTTCCCACGCTCTGCTGGCGCAGACGCTCGATTGCGTAAGCCTGTTTCGTGGCGCGCGTATCTAGCGTATAGATATCCAGCTGTGCGCGCGTCCCGTGGTGCGGACGCTCGATTGCGTAAGCCTGTTTAGTGGCGCCCGTATCTAGATCTACCGCAAAGATAGCTCGCTAGCTGTGCGCGCCCCCTTCTTTGTCTGTCGAGTGCCGTACGTTGTGTACTAGAGATGGGCATTCGTCGCAGTCGGCTCGATTACCCAAGTGTGAAACTATGCTTAGGTCTTTGGTTACTTGCGCGTGCCAGTCAGCGCACATTGCTGGCTGGTTGAGAAATCTGCAGCTGATTGTGGTTGTGTGCCATTACAAAGTTACAAAGATGAGTTACAAAGAAACACTGTTGACACCGTCATCTTTTCAACACTCTAAGTTAACTCTTGGTTACCTTGGAACTGGGGCTGTAATAGCGGCTAGATTTCTTGTGCAATTGCTGGTTCCCTGTCCCTCGAGCGGCCATTTCGAATCGACACTGACAAGTTTCCACTATGTCGTCTTTCCGCGAGTTGGTCGAACGATCTGCCGGACTGTCTGACGACGACGTCCTTCAACGAGCGCACTCCGCTGCGCTACTCTCAGTCGTACCGACAGAAGTACACGTGTATTTTTGGCAATCTTCTTGCAGATCATTCGCGATGTGATCTTTCCTCAGGGACACAGCAGGCGGGACCGAGTGGTGGGCTGAAGCGAGGAGGCACTCTTCGCCTCTTCGACATCGAATTGCCACAGAAGACGGGTGTGCGGCCCGTCTATGTTCCCTGTGACTACACGTGTACTTTTGACTACACTTTTGATTACTGTGACTACACGTGTACAAGGAAGGAAGCCGGTTTGGTGAAGCGTTTAGGAAGGCTTGAGTGTGTGTGCGCTTTTGTGACAGTGGTGCTGTGTGAAAGTGTGTCACGGTGATGTGGCTGGTGCCTGGAATTTGAAAAATGCGCGCAGCAACGGCACATATTAAATCAAATAGCGTAATATGTCGGGGTATCACTTCTAGCGCAGTTCGACTTGCCTAATAGGTGTAATGCCTTCGTATACTGTAGTCCCAACAAGTCGGAGTGCTTCTATGCAGGGGCTCCTGCACGTAATCCTTGTTACGTTCTTGTTTGGGGCAGAGGTGAATACGTAGTTCCCTCACGGATGTGTAACATTGTAGGAAAGGCGGCGGTATGCGGGCCTAGCCGTGGGGCAGGACGTGTTTGATGAGCGCGCTCTGCTGGGCGAGTTTGGCTACTGCTGTGGGCCGATGGAGTTCGCTTGCTCTCAGTGCAGCGTTTCATACAATACCACAATGCATTGTTGTATAGTTGTATAGTATGTTATAGTATAGCATACTATACTATACAACAATTCCTTGGGCATTTGTTGTACAATACTATACTATACAACAATTGATGTCAGATTTGGCATACTATAACATACTATACAACAATTCGATCCTATACAACAATGCAATGTTGTATAAAATTGCGGAGTTGTATGCATCAAAATGACGCATGGACGGCGTCCAAAACTCAAGTATGGTCACAAATCCTGTGTTTCTGTGGTGATTTGGCCCGATTAGAGGTTGATTTTGTACTGAATTGTACGGCTGTGCTTAATTTTCGCGCTGAAATCTTACATTCAGGTGACATTATTCAGCCATTTCCAATTTGCCGTACAACAATTCACATTGTTGTACAATACAACAATTGAAATTCCAGAGGCCATACTATACTACACTATACAACAATTCATTTCGGAGGGTTATACAATACTATACTATACAACAATGCAAAATTCTCGGCCAATACTATACTATACTATACAACAATTAAAATGAATTGTTGTATGAAACGCTGTCTCAGTGCGGCGCGCTCTTCTGGCTGAACGAGCGCCTCTCCAACAGCAGCAAGAAGAAGCCCATCTTCTCCAAATGATGTGCAAAGGGCAAGGTGAAGGTTGAGCCCCTGCCCACCTTGCCACAGCCGCTGCCCACTCTACTGACAGCTGCGACAGCTGAAGCAAGGAACTTTCGGTACACAGGTTTACTATTATTTGATCGGTTTTTTATTGTTTGTGGTGTTGAGCAGAACGGTGAGAATTCCTGTTCAGAAAGAAGATCCGTTCGTTCAACTCCGTGCTCGCATTCACAAGCGTTGGTGTTAGAATGGCGAATTTGCCAGGTTTCAACCCAACATACAAAATCTCGGGAGAGTTGACTCATAGGTGTGTTATGTCTTGTGCATGTTTTCCATCAGCAAGCGCAGTGTAATCAAGGCCACAGTTATGTAAATGGTGTGTACTATGCACGTACACAGCGATAAAGAAATTTTGTCACTCTGGGCACAGTTACTATCCTACAGAATCGGAGATCTGGCGCCCGCACCGGGGAAACGGCCGACTTTCTGCCAAATGTACGTGTACGATGGACAGAACGAGACGCAGAACAGGCTGGCAGCCATGCCCAGCCTGCAGACTCCAGTGGACATAAACACGCTGGAGCAGCTGCTGGCCATGCTGCGCCAGTGCAATCCTTACGTGGAGGTTTTCAAGCAGGCGCGAGAGCTCATGCAAAAGAGTCCCGCGAGAGAATTGCAGGTAGGTATACCCACGTTTACTCAACGTAAAGTGATTTATAAACTGTCCTCTGGGTTGGTAACCTAACGAGTTAGATGTGTCACACATCTGACCTAGCCTAGAACTGTGCACCACTGTAGTGTCACGTACCTGTAAAATAACCGTGATTCAGATCAAAATTCGGACGGACGTTAAAGTGAAGAAGGGCACTTATAACGCGCCCACTGCGAATGAGGTGGCCGCGTTGATCCCCGATGGAGGCGACATCGACCAAGGCGAGCACCGCGACATTGTCGTCCAGACGAGAAGTGGACGTGCGTTTGCTTTATACCAACTTGCTCATCTTGTTTACCATTTGAATGAAACAACACCATAGTGTAGCATAGCTGGTTTTAGCTCTGCAACGGATCAAAGAATTCGACTCATGTTACGAGGCGCTGCACTACGTTCTCATTTTCCCGCACGGGTCGCAAGGCTGGTCGTTGGACATGAAGAACGAAACGGGGGTAGGTTTTGTTCCTGGGCTGACTGTCGTTACATTCGTTTGTCAGCCGTAGATTGTTGCCAATTCCAATGGCGGACTTCAGGTCAGTCTGCTGGAATACTGTGCCTACCGTTTGGCGCTTCGTCCATCTGCCTCTGATGAGAACTCCATTGGCAGTGGCGAGAGTGAAGACGAGACGCCCGGCCCGGCCGCACCGCCCACTACGCCAGCCGTCTCAGAAGACGATGAAAACTTCTTCGCGGACAGCGCTTCTGAGGGAGAAGACGACGGGGTCAGCGACCGAGAAAGCACAGAGGACGAAGCTGCAGACCCACGTGCAGGTTTCAGTGAACTTGAGTTGTACAGTAGTGTACATGAATGTCAACTGCAACACAATAAACCAAGTATTCATAGGTACCGTACTTCAATTTCACATACCCACCTCATTTCTTACTGCATAGTATGATCTTTCCAGCGAAACGACAATGGGCTGGAGGAGCGAGAAGCACCAGCGGGGCGCCTGGCCGGGACTGGGATTCTGGCGATTCTGAAGGTTACTTGATTTGATCATTGGTGAAATCGAATAAGACAACACTCATGTAGCCTTGCACACAAATTTCTGGCGCCGCCACCGCCGCTGCCGCCGCCGCCGCCGTCATCGTCGTCGTCGTCGTCGTCGTCGTCGTCGTCGTCGTCGTCGTCGTCGTCGTCGTCGTCGTCGTCGTCGTCGTCGTCGTCGTCGTCGTCGTCGTCGTCGTCGTCGTCGTCGTCGTCGTCGTCGTCGTCGTCGTCTGGTTAAATCTTTGTCGCCTGCTTAAATTGGGTGCCATGTTTGTGTGCACGTCTCATCTTCTTAGCTCCTGGAACGTCAGCGGATGCGACGCGACGACTGGGCAGCAGACGGTATGGGAGAGCGAAGAAGCCGAGCACGGTCTTAGAATCAGTAGCTTCGTCATCGGCTTCTGCCATGGTCAGCGATGGAGAGCCAATACGACTGCGCGACGCCGACGGCAAAGTACATCAGACGCTATTGATAATGCTCGCCACTGGTGTCACTGCAACATCAACAATCTTGGTCTTTGGAACGCTGAACGAGGGCTGGGGTGGGGCGTGGACGATTCACGTGCCCACGCGCGCGCCTAGCAACGTGCCAGCGACGCAGCCGCCATTGCCGAATGGCATCTGCTGGCGCTGCAAGCGCGAAGGCCATCACGCCAAGAATTGCCCCTGGCACCTCCCTGGAGGACGTACGTAGATTCCCACGCTTCCAGTTCAACTGGTCGTACATAGATGACACACACAATCACCCAGTGCCACCAACACATTCTTTACAGGACGTGGATGCTACACATGCGCATCGCCTTGGCACAAGGCGGCCGACTGCCCCAACAACGCCCAGTGATATCGCGACGAGTGACCACTGTTGCATCTGTCGTGACATTTGATATTCTTATTTTGTTGCCGCGTTGAAACTGTTGACAGTACTGCCTCGTTCACGCAGCACTCTTCACTGCACACCTAATTTCCCTAGAAGGCTCCACTCATTCAGAGCCAACAATGGAAAGTATAATAGCCCACATGCACCCATACCAACCAACCTTCTCAGCATATGGTGACAAACACACGCGAACACATTCACATGCTCAACTCCAGTTTCTTCCAAGACATAGGCAAATAAAGCAACAGGAGAGTACTGCTAGTTTATACGACTAACGCAATCACACGCGAACAGTGCACGTCTGACGTATGCCTGTACAGCGTACTAACCAGTATGTAATATTATGCTGTTTTCTACAATACTACTTCTTTGTACATGCCTACTTTGGAACGAATGGAACATCCAAAGCACTCGACAGCTACATCTTGTGATTATCAAAAACATGTCTCCACGATCCAGAAACTCAATGGGCTTCTTCCAGCTTGTCGTCGTCGCAGATGTAGACCACCTGATGGTAGGGCTGCGGCAGTTCCGAGTCATCGGCTGGCCCTGCAGTGGTGACAGTGACGGATGGAGTGGCGGTGACGCGACTGCTCTTCCTCAGGACGCGCTTGTGGCTGAAGTAGCGGAAGGCGCGCCAGATCACCGTCATCAGCCACAGCTGGACGGCGGCGCCGGCGAAGTAACCGGCCGTCTTCGTGGCCAGCTCAGCGTCTGCGATTGGTTCGTTTCAATAATGCTTGGAACAACGTGAGACCATGTGTATGCGTGTACACAGGCTATGTATGTACTTCGACTGAGCGGCTGGTAACCAGGCGGAGACGACTCGTGGTTTCGGGTTTGGTTTCCAGTGAGGTTGAGTACGCCAAGGCCCACAAGGCTGACCAATGAGACAGCCTGAATTCCAAGAGTCAATGGCAAACTAATTGTCTAAATTGACAAGCGCATATAGAAGTTCTTGACCTGGACCGCCAGCCAGGGTATGAAGAAGAAGCCCTTCTCCGTTCGAAGCGCTGCGACAATGCAACCGAACGCCAGTGCGTTGATCGCCAGGCCCGCCATTTGCGTGAAGCTGCGTTGGTTTTTGGGCGTTTCACAATACCTATTTTGATGTCGCTCCTCACAACACCATCAAAGTTACCTTCCGTTCAGCAAAGTTGACGCTAACACCGCCGCCAAACTGAGACCATGAAGCGTTGCAATTATGACAGCGCCGGTCTAAAATGATCAATGGTGCCTTTTGCTAGAAACGTCAAACTTTTCTTGCATAGCCACAACCGCCTACCCTTATGTGGCAGAGGCCACATAGGCATTTGTAGCGGTCGCTTTCTGGGTCGAAGACGGGAGCGATGCGCAGCCTCTGCTGACGTTCCATGGCGTGCGATCTCAACGCTAGACGGCTTAGGACATTCCGTCCGGGGCGAAGGACAAGAACCAATTACTCCGCCTAAGTAGCGGACGATGAGGTCTGGACGGAGCGGCGACGGCAGGCAGGGCTTCCGCTCTTGAAGTTCAGCTGACACAATGCGGCTACCGATTGCGCCTTGCAGCAGGTGGACGGCTGGAATTCGCAGAAGTTGTCAGTTTGACAATGCCCATTACAGCCAAATAGGTTAAACCTAATACCGTGTCACATGGGAGAGAAGTGTGTCAAAAATGTTCTTATGCTTCCGCTTGAAGTTCCCTGTGCTCGTTCGAGAGGAGCCCTTCGGCTCTGTTCGATGGGACACGGTATGTAGGTAGAAGAAGCCTGGCAGACAAATTGGCAGACTGCCGAACGAAGCACTTTCATTAGCGGCCAACGCTCGCCTTTGTTGCGAGTGCTCTGGACCGATCCCATATCCCCCGTTCAACCCTACGAGGCCGCGGTAGTTCAAGCGAAATCATCAGCGTGGGCGCGCCTCAGTGAGTGCGGCGCCATTCAGCTTCTCATCCCAGTGTTTAGCAAAGCAAATGAAGCGAAAAGTGAGGGCTCTATTTCCGTTGCAGGTGCTAATTGGCCTCGCCGTTTCGTATCCCTACAAAGCTCGTGAAGGCAAGTTACTGTAGTACCGCCGTCGAGTGAAGCAACATTCTACATTCTGTTTGTAGCATGGGTGTTTCTTTTGTTTTGCGAGGAAGGCGCTCATTTGCAGAACGGACACGACGCCGCAGTAAAGATAATAGCTCGACATTCCAGTGATAAGAAAAGGGTTTCGGTTCTTGTTGAAGGCGTGAACGACCGATACTAGACACAGAAGTGAACGACGTGATAAAAGACAGAGTTAAACTCCAAAAAGAACAAAGGGCTTTTGCCGCCGGCCGACAAAGAAAAGTCTAGTCGCTCGCTTATCGTCCGAGTGTTAAATGCCAACGCCCTTGCAAACGACTGATTCCCGGGTGCCTACAAAGTCTAAAAGCCTCTTAAGTACCATTCATATCGGGTGCGGCCGATCACTTGCGACTTGGGAGTACGGTCGATTCACTACCGTCCAAAATGCAGCTCTTGAAAGCGCTCATCGCCCTCGCTACCGTATTAGGTGTCACAAATGGGATACCCGACGTACCTCTCGACAAATCGTTTCGCCTTCCGGCCAACTTCAAGCCGATCCACTATGAGATTCGGCTGACCTACGACCGAGACGATCCCAGTCACGCGCACGAGGCAGCCGTCACAATGGAAGTCGAGTGTCTGAAGTCGACCGATCAAGTCGTGCTCCACGCCAACAAGCTGAGAATCCACTTCGCCGAACTCTGCACCATCCACCGATGTGACGAGGGCCTGGAGCTGGTGGATCACAGCGACGAGCAGCAGACCATAACATTCCAGGTGGCCAACTTGAGTAGAAGAAGGCAATATGCTCACTTTGATACTGCTATCGCACTTGAGACACTAGAAGCACTGCTACAATATGTGTTCCAGAGCAAGAGTCATCTGCGAGCCGGCGAAATATACCATATGACCATCTACTACGCGTACGACGTGAGGCAAGGCGGCGGGCCCATCGACGGCGGCGTCTTCTCGTCGCCCGGCAGCTACCACGTCGTGACGCAGTTCCAACAGATCTCCGCTCGACTTCTATTCCCCCACTTCGACGAGCCGGCCTACAAAGCGACCTTCCAGCTGTCCGTCGCTGTCACGCATCCGGACCACCCTGTAAGCCAATCTCGACCGAGCGATATCAATTAAGAATAACCGAAGTCCCTTCCAGGACGAGCAATATCCCGCCATCTCGAACGCGCGTGTGGCGTCAATGGAACGCGGGCCGAGCCAGACGGTCACCCACTTCGACCGCACACCCTACATGTCGAGCTACCTGCTGGCTCTGGCCATTCCCGAATACGAAGGGGTCACGGCGACCACTACCGGCGAAGACAACCCACTCACCACCGTCTACGCGAACGCAGCTTTGAACATCCCACCCAACAGGTTCATCAGCGACTTGATGCGTCGCAGCATCCAATACTTCGAGCAGAGGTACGGTATCAAGAACCAGCTGAAGAAGATCGACTGGGTCAGAGACGCAACCGGCCTGGCCATGGAGAACTGGGGCATGATCTACGGCGGCGTCAGGGTTACGGTACGTGTACTCATGGCCAATGGGCGTGTCCGCTGCCCGCCCACTGAAAGACGCACAGCCAATCAGCGTCGTTCTCGCCTAAGAAGGAGTACTGTAACCTTCAAGCTTCCTTCAGACCATCGTCCACGAAGTGGCCCACTTCTGGACGGGCAACCTGATGACCTGCCGCTTCTGGGACGACATCTGGCTGAACGAAGCCTTCACCAGCTACGTGACCTTCGTCTCCCTGGACTATCTGGCGCTGGGCGACACCGAGAGAGCCTTCATTGCGAACACCATCCTCTCGCTGGAGCGCGACGCGGCCATCGACCTGCAGCTTTCCTCCGACGCGTTCTACGGATCGCTCAGAGCCCAGTTCACCCACGGTGGGAGACGATTGACTGGCGCGTCAACTCCTGCCCGCCTGAGTGTGCAACTTCGAATGCAGGCTCCTACATCTACCGAAAGGGCTCAGCGACCCTGCGGATGTTCGCCGAAGTCATGGGCGGCCACGACGCCTTCAACGACGTTCTGACTTCCTACATCAAGCGCTACGCGTACTCCAACGTGGATTCGAATGATCTGATCGCTTTCCTGGCCGACGGCGACAGCAGAATGTACGAGTTCTTCGAGGACTGGATCAGACAAGTAGGGCAACCGTACCGCACCAATTCGAGAGAGGTATGTACATATAATGCAACTGCGCGATCTCCCTTTGTCCAGAGCGGCTACCCCGAGGTGCGCTACCGCTTCGACGCGTCCACCCAAGAGTTCGTGTTCACGCAAAGCTCCCTGGCGACCAACCAGACCGACCTCCGCTGGAACATCCCCATCTTCTACGCGATCGACGGCCGGCTGGTCCGGCCGCCCGCCATGTTCCCCAAGGAGCAGGAGGAGTTCCGCCTGCGGGTCACCGACTTCTCCGTCTTCTACCAGTTCAACCCCGGTCTGATCGTGCCCATGAACCTCCAACCGGCCGCCGGCTCTGGCGCCTTCCCAATGAAGGTCAAGGCGGCGGCCCCAGAGGATTTCAAGCAGCTGCCCAAGGAGGAGATCATGAAGGGCATCATTCCAGAGTTGTGAACGCGTTACTGTAGGTCGAGTACCCAGGTAATAATATGATGGTCGGCGTCCAAGTCACTGAAAGTAGTTAGGTACTCAAAATCCATCGTCTCTACCGACGTTAGGCCGTGAACCGTCATACTCTAACCACATGGGGAGCACCGTAGTGTGACCTACAAGTTGACGCGTCTGCGAAGGTTCAGAGGTAAGCTAGTCCATATGTAGTCGCTATTGTTCTATATCTTATGGTAGAGTCGGAAAGGAAAGGACGTAATATTCGGTGGATGTTATCCAAGAGCTACAAAACAGACAATAGCAAAAGTGGCGGGCGGAGGAATCAATGTTGAAATCACAGCAACCATCAGGCAGAGTCACAACAGATACAAAGCCATCTGCATTGAGATCTTGCCTACATAAAGCACAGCAGAAGCACCTTCACGTGTCAACGAATCGTTGCTTCAGTGACCATTCTACAAAGCGCGACATGTGCTCATCATGTCAACAGTGTTCACGTCAATCTTTGTGAACGCTTCACATCCGTTTCCGATGGGAAGCTCGACTGACAATCGCCTGGATAGAAGCCATCACTACGACGAACATAAACCAACGCTATCTTTGTCTGCACACACCTCAGAAGGCCACCACAGCTCCATCAGCCAAATGAGCAAGAGCTCGACCAAGGAAGTCGCGACGAAGACCACTCCGAAACCCCAGCCGCATCGGAAGAACCTGACGGCGGAATTGTAAACTGTTGCATTCGTGTGGAACAGAAGTCGTAGTATGCCCGTCGCTTCCACCTTCGCAGTTTCTCGGAAGTTGTCAGCTGCGGGCGCGCCATGATCCGCCGATAGACGACGTCGGTTCGTCTGGCCACGTCGGGCCAGTAGTACATCCTCTTGACGCGATGGTGCTTCTTCCAAGGGTCGGCGAGCTCGCCCACTTGGTGCAGCTTTATTGCCGTTTTCAGGGCTTCGGTTAGTGCTGAAAAATGGAACTCACCAAAATCAGCTACAGTAATCCGTCCATCAGAAAACGTTGCCACCTTTGGCGCTCGGCTCAGCCATGGTTACCATGTCTTCAGGCAAGACCTCTGGGATGCCGCCGACCTTCGTTGTCACAACATGAAGCCTGCATGTCACCAGTTGCGCAAACGATACACAACAAGCCAGAAACTCATATTTCCGCCCACCCGCAGCTGGCGGCTTCCACGATAGCCATGCAAAAGGCCTCTGTGAGAGAGGTATTCAGGAATATCTGCCCCTGCACAAGAATCTGGAAGCACATGATTTCATAATGTAATTTTCACTGTGTCTCGCCAAATGTTTGCAAGAATGTGTAACAACCGACGTCTCGGACTTGTGTGTGGGGCACGGTGCCAAGAATCGTCACGCGCTCCTGGAGTCCGCGTCGCTCGCGCACCTCTTCCAGCAGAACCCGCTTTGGACCGTCGCCACCTTTGGAAGGACGCCCAGTGATAGAAGGTACTCAGCGACGAAGATTTCCCTACTCACCGATGATGAAGCGGACGTCGGGAAAGCACTCGCAGATCTCGGGAATGACGGCGGCCAGCAGATCGGCGCCCTTCCTGTAGACCAGCCGGCTCATGACAACCACCGTCGCTGAACGGTGCGCTACGTGACGACAGCAAAGAATTGTCTCGAAACACTTTTGTGCCGAGACGATTGGTCACCTGAGGGCGCGTAGAACTGCTCAGGATCGGGCAGGAACTGGGTGCAGTCCACGGCGTTGGGTATGGCCGAGATTCGGTCCGAGGGGAGGCGAGCTCTCAGCACCGTGTTCTCCTTACTGGAACAAACTCGTTCATGAAGCAAAGAGACTACTAAATCAACTACTGCGGTTTCTATTCACACACCTGGTGTGCGAGACGCAGACGACGTGGTCGACGTTGGAGAGGGCGAACTGGAGCAGTTTGTTGGTCAGAATGGAGCTCATGTCGGCGAAGCCGAACAGAGAGTGGTCCGTGAAGACGGACTTCAGGCCCAGCCAGCCGCCGTGCACGACCGACTCGAGACCCAGGGCCGAGAATGCCTGCAACACAAGCACTATGTCTAGAACACCGGAATTTGTGAACAAAACACAAGGTTCGATAGAAGCCCATCCACCCCGTGCCCGTGGACGATGTCGATCCGCTCCCGAATGAGGATCTCGCGAATCCAGGGCAGAGTGGTGACGACCGTGGGCAGAATGCAGCCGTTGTACGCCACCAGGAAGGGCAGGTAGTAGACCTGGGAATGATAGTCGCACTGTACCGTATCGGCGGTGCCCCATTCCCAACTGATACTCCTCTGCTCAGGCTGTCACTTTGAGTCCAGAGGAGGAGAGGTAGCGAATGCCGCGCCTGTCGCCGTAGGCGTGTGTCACGACCACCACGCGATGGCCCAACTTGGCCAGACACCTCGACAGGTAGTAGATGTGCGTCTCCACGCCCCCCGTGTTGGGACAGAAGAAGTCCGACACCATGCTGTGAAGGAGGCCATACGCATAGAATCTCTGCTAATGTGAGTGACAAATGGCGGTGGTTACGCTGCCAGACCTCTCCTCACCATATGCTGAAAGTCTGCCTCGAGTTTGAGTTTTCCATTTCAAACATTCAAACCGAAACATCGATCACAGAGAGGTGACATCCATAGAGGGTAGGAGATTGATGCAGCGGTTCCGACGTTATCGACGTTCATATATGGACGTCACAGTAGCTGAGCAAAAATAGGTAACAATTTACGTCTTACTGTACAACTATACTTCAAACCACGTCATTCACCACAAAGGTAGAGGGAGCAGACCGAACAACAAACTGTTTAGCTTAGGCTGTCGTTGCAGCGAAGACTTTGATGATGGCGGCTTGGAAAGCGTGGTTCTTAGGTCTATCATTTCTCGTCAGCTGTGATATAGTGGCCAGTAAAGAAAGCGATTATAAAGTTGGAGGTTTGTCCTTGTTGCGCAGGTCAGTTGTACCCATTCGCTCGGTCTAATTGCCCAGTAGAGCTGTTTCAGGGTGCACCTTATCCATGGAGTCAAGCAGTCGCGATAGGCTGAAAGAGGTGAAATCAAAACTGGAGCAGTTGCGCGCCGTCAAGACAAAGTATGCCGTTTGGTTGTGCGACTCACCTAGCATTTGTCGTGTACTTTCTTCATCATATGTAGGTGCAGGCCACCCGGAGGCCAGGGGGGGGGTCTTCTTAAGGAAGATTTTCGAGAGGGGGGGGGGGGGGGGTCCCGGTACCCGGAAAATCAATTTGGAATGGCCAAAAATGTGCCTAAAAACGCCCTATTTTGTTGAAAAACATGCTAATTTGTGCATAAATAGACGAAATATAGCGCCGCAGGCGAAAATTTGGACAAAACAGGACCAAAAACTACCAAAAATACGGGAACCGTGGGTTACTGTACTCTCAACCGTTCAACCGTGGGTTACTGTACTCTCAACCGTTCAACCGTGGGTTATGAACTCCAACCGTTCAACCGTGGGTTACTGTACTCTCAACCGTTCAACCGTGGGTTACTGGACGTTAGGTGTGCTGCAAAGTCTCGTTCAAGCACCTGTCCCAAGAAGCTTCCGCTGACCTTTCAGCCCAATCCATACTTGGCGAACAATTGGTTCACTTTCCGCTGAAAACGACGGATCGTATCGAAATCACGTCAGTTGCAATGGTTGTAAATGCTTGCTTACTATTGAAATCGAGGTAGATGTCGGGCAACATTTCGAAAAACTCCTCCGTCTTGGGGTTGAACAAGTCCCCGCCGTCGAAGGCCTTGCATCGAGCTTCTCCGCTTCGTCCCACGTTATGCCGCTTAAAGTTCACGCGTAGCAACAGAGCGGGGTTCTTTAGTCAGCAATACGTAAATTAACCAAGTACATGGACATAAAACCG
>JASAMZ010000516.1:0-13406 GCA_030248115.1 Linhomoeus sp. GSCO2_2 | reverse complement strand
TGTTGCTCTTCGTTCAGTTAGGTGGGGCTCGATCAAAAAGTTGGAGTTTTGCAAAGTCTTTAGAAGCCTTTCCGGTATTGAGCGCGTTCGCCCGGAGCGTGCTATTCATGCGCTACTTGCGACACACTTCTTTACGAGGGGTTGTTGCATGGCAACATTGGGGTGGCCCATCAAAAATTTTTTGAGCAAGATAAAATTGTTCGCAAGCTAAGAGGTTGAAAAAACAACAAAGAAATTTGACGTACAATTGTACATGAAAGAACGCGTCGAGAGCTTTGAAATGACGTGTCGCACGTTGCCCTACGACGTACGATGAGTGAGTTACGGCCGTTTTTCCGTTTCGTTTTTGGGATACTGTAACTCGCGCAATTCAAATTTTTGAGTCTTGACCAAAATGATAGTGGTCGGGACTATGGATGAGCTAAAGATGCGCTCTACTTTACGAAAGTCGGTTTCGTGGTTTGTGTTTTATTGCAAATTTTTTAATAAAGAGACGTCGAGAGCTTTTAAATGAGCGTCGACGCTCTCGACGTAAGACGAGCGAGTTAGAGAATTCTAAGTTTTTCGACACTTTTGAGTTACTGTAACGCGCGAAATTCAAATTCTTGAGTCTTGACCAATAAGAAATCAAATAATCAGTTGAAAGCAAGAACCTATCAAATGAGCCAAGACCGCTTCCTACGACACAGGACAAGCGAGTTAGAGCATTTTTTCGTTTTCGACCTTTGGGTTACTGTAACTTGAGAAATTCAAATTTTTGAGTTTCGACTTTGGTATAGTGGAATTATCAGTAAGTCAAGACCTATCCAAAGAGCCCAAGATAGTCTCTCTACGACGTTCCAACACTGAGATCTGAAAGCGTAACGCACGTACGTACGGACGGACGGACGGACGCACGCACGCTGAGCTCTCGTAGGGGTTCGCCCGGCTGAGGCCGGGCCGGAGAACCGTGCAATTCGTCTTTAACAAACCACTTTTTCAACGAAGACGCCGCCCCACAGCCCCCTTCCATTGAGTGGGTGGTTGAGAGCTCCTTTGGCTGTGGCGTGCGAGGACGGGGTAATGGTCCATTCAGTTGCTCGAGTCTGGTGGGCGCCTGCAGCGAGAGGCAGCGCTGCTTGAACTGCACATGGGACGCCCAGTGCCAGTATGGGGCAGAGACCACCGTCCAGTGCACCAAGGTGGGTACGGGCTGTTGTTGACACGGTTTCGTCCACCACCACCATCTACCTATCTTGAGGGTCCCCACTGCGTGGTGCCCAAGGTGCTGGAGAAGGTTGTCCAGTGTCGCTTCTGCTATCAGACAGAGCCCTGGGAACAGAGCTGTCTCCCCGTCAGAAACTGCTCCGTCCTCTCTTCCACCGCCCAACGGTTGGTCCCTGCCTTGCTGCTGCACACCCCCTTAGTCATGCCTGTTCGGTCGTGGCTGAACGTCAGGCTCCTGACACTTCAATGAGCATCTGGGCGGACATTGGTGGCGATCGAATGGTTGGCAGTATGGGGAATGAGCAGGGGCAAGGCGACGTCGACGGCCGTTGTTCAGGTACGTGGTGACGAGCTGTTGGGCCAGGGAGGAGGTCTTCTGCATGGGAAGGAGGGCCTTCTACAAGAGGGTCAAGTGCAACTGGACCAGCGGACATAGGTGGTCCACCGCCTTCTTTCTCAGGTGGGTGGCTGGGTGGCTGAAGGAGAAGTCCACCTTTGCGCTTGAGTCCGACACCTGTTGTGAAGTGACGGCAGGTGAGGGAGAGTGCATTGCAGCGTGACGCTGGGGGGCTTCGGCGTGGACAGGTTCTACCTGGGCCTGTGGAAGTCGGCCATCGGCAAGCTGTTCTCCTTCGGCGGCCTGGGAGTCTGGACGGTCGTCGACGTCGTCCTCATTGGACTCGGCTATGTGGGACCCGCAGACGGCTCCCTCTACCTACAACACACATAGCCCCCACCTTGAGGAGACCACCTAAACAGTGATGGGATGTGGATGAGAAAGAAGGGTCCCTGTCTTTGCGAAGGCCTGCAGGATGGGCGAACAGTCTCGAATCTCCTCTCTTCTTGAATGCTGCGTTGGGTGATGCTGATGTGTACAGTTATCCGGCTATTATGTACGTATCGCACCGAAGTGGCAGCGCACCAACAGTGCATGAGTGTTGACATGTAAACGACGCTGCAGATGTAAGCAGGGCATCATTGAAAAGATACCCTGCATTCTTTTTAAGTTCCTTTGGCGCGTATATAGTCCAGCACATTTCGTCTGTATTCTAGTATCTCTGTCCGTAGTCTGTCTTTGAATGAACTATATCTTTCAACCTTTGTCTGTAGTCATCACGTCTCGTCTTGTGGAAGTCGTCCAAGTCGTTCGAGCAGACAAGTTGGGGGAATCGGTGACGCGCTCAAGACAAGTGCTCGAACCACGCTGCAACCCTCGAGTGCTCCAGTTCCAGTTAGAAGTACGCGCTGCCGTGACGCTGTTGTGAACCTTGGGCAGGGCTGAGAACTAGCCGCTTACACAGACGTCCAGACTTTCCACAGTGTGCAACAATGCGCCGCTAGTTACCTACACGACGCCGCCGGTTGGACGCTAGAAGTAGTGGCCGTTATTGCGTCGTTGTCCCTTTGCGTCTACGATCCGTCACCACTCTGATCGTCCCTCACTCCTTGAACAGAGGGCATTACATCTGAAATCGTCGGTGTGCTGCCAGAAGGAGCCAAGTCGTGAATTCCGACTTTCGAGTTAGGAGCGTTTTAAGTTTTCTTTGAGTGCTGCAAAATCACACAGTTGCACTGGATCTTCAGGACTGCCAACGTAAGTAACCTTATGGTGTTCCCTTTACATCGAGCTTTGAATGGAAGCACAGTGTTATCACAACACAACAGAGTGCAACTTGGGTTTGAATAAATTTGGCCCTAAGTAACTGGCCGATATTTGGAGCCAAGTCGACTTGGCTCCCTTTCAATTCTGCATTGTATCGACTTGGCTCCTTCTGGAACTTGATGCTAATTTTTAATACTGCGTCATCAATCGATGACGACCAGTTGTGAATATGCTCGAAAGAGGTAGACACCTGATGAGTGATTTTGAGTCAGCACAGATTTGCTGTCCCTAAACAGCAATGGCCGATCGACTTGGCTCTTTCTGGAACTGACTTCGACTTTTGCTCACTGTCGAATTTGCATGAATATTGTGTCAGTTGCATTCTGTCGTTTTGCCACAACAAACTAGACTGCATTTAGAGTAAATTTGTGCACAAAACCCAAAAGTTGAAAAATGTCGACTTGGCTCCTTCTGGCAGCACACCCGCGAAATGGACTAGCCCTCACTCTCATTAGGGGTGAGACGTGTCCACCAAGGCGATGCTCTGGCATTTGGGTTAGGCTGCGCTTAGGCCAGGAGACAGGGTGAAGCCCAAATAAGCATCTGAGACACAGTGTGCACACAGAATAACTGCAGCAACTCGAAAGAAACAGTTGTTATCTGTCTGCAACTTAGGCTAGGAGACAGGTCGAAGCCCGACTAACCCCCTGAGAAACAGTGTGCAAACAGACAAGTCGTCCGGGGGACGCAGTATACTCTACAAATTTGAACTCCTACGCACGGTGACTCCTCTGCTGTTGTGGCCTCCTGGCACTCTCGATCGCAAAAGTAATGCCGAATTCGTGATCTACATCCCAGAATACCCCAGATTCGACATACAACACCCCTAACTTCCTATGGACTCGCAGAAACGAAATTCTGCAGTTGGGGTACGGTAGCATGCGATTCGTCATAGGTACGTTCAAACATCATCTAAACGATAAACGAATGCCAAATTCGTAATCAGCGCCCCCGAAAACCCCGAAATCGAGGTAGCTTCGAAAATTTTTCCAAAACACTTTTCTAGACGAAGTATCGGTGGAGTGGTTTTTTGAAACTACTTTTGCGACGCTGCTGGGTGCGCGACCCCCAGACACCCAAAAGCGAGAAAGTCGAGTTTTTCGACCCCGGAGTCAAAAAAGTCGCAGTGTAAGAAAGTTTTTTGTGTTTCTTGCCAAGGCCAATTTGCTCTTTCTTCATCTCTGTTCTTCCTTGGAAGCCCCACAGTTTGTGGCAACAATTGCTCTTAAGGTTCTGATGTATGTACAATGCTCCAAATGGTATCTCCAAATCTTCCCAAGCCCAATTGCTTGCATTCATGCTCTCCCTTCCCTTCATGAATGAACGAAAGCTTGGAAGCCCCGCAGTTTGTGGCAACAATGGCTCTTAAGGTTACGATGCACAAATAATTATTCCAAATATTTCCAAATCTTGCCAAGCCCAATTTGCTCTTCCTTCATCTCTGTTCTTCCTTGGAAGCCCCACAGTTTGTGGCAACAATGGCTCTTGAGGTTCTGATGTGCAAATAATTAGTCCAAACATCTCCAAATCTTGCCAAGCCCAATTTCTTGCATTCATGCTCTCCCTTCGTCTCTGTTCTTCCTTGGAAGCCCCACAGTTTGTGGCAACAGTGGCTCTTAAGGTTCTGATGTACAAATAATTATTCCAAATATCTCCAAATCTTGCCAAGACTGATTTCTGGAATTCATGGTCTTCCTTCATTTCTGTTCTTCCTTGGAATCCCCACAGTTTGTGGCAACAATGGCTCTTGAGGTTCTGATGTGCAAATAGTTATTCCAAATATCTCCAAATCTTGCCAAGACTGATTTCTGGAATTCATGGTCTTCCTTCATTTCTATTCTTCCTTGGAATCCCCATAGGTGGTGGCAACAATGGCGTTTAAGGTTCTGATGTGCAAATAATTATTGCAAATATCTCAAAAACTTGCCAAGCCCAATTTCTTGCATTCATGCTCTTCCTTTATCTCTGTTCTTCCTTGGAAGCCCCACAGTTTGTGGCAACAATGGCTTTTAAGGTTCTGGTGTGCAAAAAATTATTTCAAATATCTCCAAATCTTGCCAAGCCCAATTTCTTGCATTCGTGCTCTTCCTTCATCTCTGTTCTTCCTTGGAAGCCCTACAGCTTGTGGCAACAATGGCTCTTAAGGTTCTGATGCACAAATAATTATTCCAAATATCTCCAAATCTTGCCAAGGCCAATTTGCTCTTTCTTCATCTCTGTTCTTCCTTGGAAGCCCTGCAGTTTGTGGCAACAATGGCTCTTAAGGTTCTGATGTATGTACAAATATTGTTCCAAATACCTCCAAATCTTCCCAAGCCCAATTGCTTGCATTCATGCTCTCCCTTCATCTCTGTTCTTCCTTGGAAGCCCCACAGTTTGTGGCAACAATGGCTCTTAAGGTTCTCATTCACAAATAATTATTCCAAATATTTCTAAATCTTGCCAGGCCCAATTTTGCTCTTCCTTCATCTCTGTTCTTCCTTGGAAGCCCCACAGTTTGTAGCAACAATGGCTCTTAAGGTTCTGATGTGCAAATAATTATTCCAAATATCTCCAAATCTTGCCAAGCCCAATTTCTTGCATTCATGCTCTTCCTTCCTCTCTGTTCTTCCTTGGAAGCCCCACAGTTTGTGGCAACAGTGGCTCTTAAGGTTCTGATGTGCAAATAATTATTCCAAATATCTCCAAATCTTGCCAAGCCCAATTTCTTGCATTCATGGTCTTCTTTCATCTCTGCTCTTCCTTGGAAGCCCCACAGTTTGTGACAACAATGGCTCTTAAGGTTCTGATGTACAAATAATTATTTCAAATATCTCCGAATATTGACAAAGACAATTTTCTCTTCCTTCATCTCTGTTCTTCCTTGGAAGCCCCACAGTTTGTGGCAACAATGGCTTTTAAGGTTCTGATGTGCAAATAATTATTCCAAATATCTCCAATCAGCCAAGCCCACTTTCTTGCATTCATGCTCTTCCTTCATCTCTGTTCTTACTTGGAAACCCCACAGTTTGTGGCAACAATGGCTCTTAAGGTTCTGATGCACAAATAATTATTCCAAATATTTCTAAATCTTGCCAGGCCCAATTTTGCTCTTCCTTCATCTCTGTTCTTTCTTGGAAGCCCCACAGTTTGTAGCAACAATGGCTCTTAAGGTTCTGATGCACAAATAATTATTCCAAATATTTCTAAATCTTTCCAGGCCCAATTTTGCTCTTCCTTCATCTCTGTTCTTCCTTGGAAGCCCCACAGTTTGTAGCAACAATGGCTCTTAAGGTTCTGATGTGCAAAAAATTATTCCAAATATTTCCAAATCTTGCCAAGGCCAATTTCTTGCATTCATGCTCTGTTCTTCCTTGGAAGCCCCACAGTTTGTGGCAACATTGGCTTTTAAGGTTCTGATGTGCAAAAAAATGTTCCAAATATTTCCAAATCTTGCCAAGGCCAATTTCTTGCATTCATGCTCTTCCTTCATCTTTGTTCTTCCTTGGAAGCCCCACAGTTTGTGGCAACAATGGCTCTTAAGGTTCTGATGTACAAATAATTATTCCCAACATCTGCAAATCTTGCCAAGGCCAATTTGCTTTTGCTTCATCTCTGTTCTTCATTGGAAGCCCTACAGTTTGTGGCAACAATGGCTCTTAAGATTCTGATGTATGTACAAATATTGTTCCAAATATCTCCAAATCTTCCCAAGCCCAATTGCTTCATTCATGCTCTTCCTTCATCTCTCTTCTTTCTTGGAAGCCCCACAGTTTGTGGCAACAATGGCTCTTAAGCACAAATAATTATTCCAAATATTTCAAAATCTTGCCAAGTCCAATTTCTTGCATTCATGCTCTTCCTTCATCTCTGGTCTTCCTTGGAAGCCCCACAGTTTGTGGCAACAATGGCTCTTAAGGTTACGATGCACAACTAATTATTCCAAATATTTCCAAATCTTGCCAAGGCCAATTTGCTCTTCCTTCATCTCTGTTCTTCCTTGGAAGCCCCACAGTTTGTGGCAACAATGGCTCTTGAGGTTCTGATGTGCAATTTCTTGCCAAGTCCAATTTCTTGCATTTATGCTCTTCCTTCATCTCTGGTCTTCCTTGGAAGCCCCACAGTTTGTGGCAACAATGGCTCTTAAGGTTCTGATGCACAAATAATTATTCCAAATATTTCCAAATCTTGCCAAGCCCAATTTGCTCTTCCTTCATCTCTGTTCTTCCTTCATACGTGTAAGCGCCAACCGGCCGGGGGGGGGGGGGGGGGGGGGGGGCTATAGGACCCCTCAGTTGGGGGGGGGGGGGGTCAAATGACCTAAAAATTTTGCCAAAAAAGTACCAAAAAGTGAGAAAATGTTGCTAAAATAGGCCAAAAAGTACCAAAAATCGCTTAATTTTGTTCAAAAACGTCCAAAATACAGCGCCACAGGCGAAAATTTTGCTATTTTCAAGCGCCGCAGGCAACATTTTTGCCATTTTTAAGCGCCGCAGGCGAAAATTTTTGAACCGATGTCGCGCAGCTGACGTGCTGCAGCTTCACAGACCGATGTCGCGCAGCTGACGTGCTGCAGCTTCAGAGACCGATGTCGCGCCGCTGACGCGCTGCAGCTTCAAACACCGATGTCGCACAGCTGACGCGCTGCAGCTTCACAGATCGATGTCGCGGAGCTGATGCGCTGCAGCTTCAAACACCGATGTCGCTCACCTGACGCGCTGCACCTTCAGAGACCGATGTCGCGAAGCTGACGCGCTGCAGCTTCAGAGGACCGATGTCGCGCAGCTGACGCGCTGCAGCTTCTGTCAAAGGTTGGAGGTCGCCGGTCTCGATGTCGCTTTGCGCCGACTGCGCCTCTCTCCGTAATCAGCAAAGAGACCGCCCGGGACAGTGGCACCTGACAAACCGACGTTTTGCGCTTCGCCTGTGCCCGTGACTCGTGCGCCGTTCTTGGTCAGAAGACAAACCGACGTTTTGCGCTTCGCCTGTGCCCGTGACTCGTGCGCCGTTCTTGGTCAGAAGACAAACCGACGTTTTGCGCTTCGCCTGTGCCCGTGACTCGTGCGCCCTTCTTGGTCAGAAGACAAACCGACGTTTTGCGCTTCGCCTGTGCCCGTGACTCGTGCGCCGTTCTTGGTCAGAAGACGAAACCCCGTGTTGACGGTGCTTTGACAGTGTGTAAAGCATATTGTTATCAACTTGGGTCTCACAGCGAACACTGTGTGTAAAGCAAATGGTGCGCAAGTCTCACAGCGAAGCAAGCCGTACTATGGCAGAATCGTAATCGTTGTTGCGAAGAATGTTCTTCCGAAAACGGCCGAAATTTGCCCGAATATCGCGAATTTCGGACGATTTAGGCGGCGGCCGAAGACGAAACTTGGGCCAGATGGTGCAGCGTCGAACGGCGGTTCCGTTGATGCACGGCTCGTCGCGATCCGCCGCCGCAGTCGGGAGTTAGCGCCAAAAATGTGCCAAAAGAACGATATTTTCGGAATTTCGCCCGAATTTCGACGGCGGCCCAAGACCAAACTTCGGCCAGATGGTGCCGGGCGAAAGGCGGTTCCGAAAATGTATAGATGTCCGGGATCCGTCGCCGCTGTCGAGAGATATTTTGTTGACAGACAAACAGACAGACAGACAGACAGAGATCGCGTGATTAGTAAAGAGGATACCTGGAAAACCAGACGCGCCCGTAAATAACGTGCCAAATTTATGCTAGCAGCAGGTACGGTATTTGCAAAATCTGAATCAGTGCGAGCACGGATCACTCATCGCACTCCAGCGTTGCTATAGCGCACGCAAAAATCAAACGCAGTCAAATTTCGATGAGGAGATAATGCTTGCATGGTAGATACCACAGGCAATATTCCCACAACTGTAGTTACAAGATTAGTAGACGGGGGCAGAGCCCCTGGGGGCACTCCTCCCCTCTTTCAGAAGAATTTTGAGAGTTGAATCATGCTGCCCATTGATCAACGAGACATGTCAGTGAGGCTTAGTGGCCATTCTGATCGCAAAACTAATAGCAAATTCGGAATTGTGACACTCCAATACCCCACATTTGACATACAACACATTAGCTTCAGCTGAACTGACACAACCAGGTTTTCCACTTGAGGGCACGTATGGTGGCAAGCAAATTCTTCAAAAATGGTCCCACACGTCTCAAAACGAAAAGACAACGTCAAATTCGTGATCAGCATCCCCGAAAAGCCAGAATCGAGTACTTACACGGTAGGTGCCCAGGCAGGACAAATCCGGTAGCCAAAATTTTGAATTCAAATTTCCCGCCAAAATACGCGTCGGACGAAAAAAGTGCTTATAACAAAAACAGCGTATCTTTTGATGCTCTATCACGTGAACGCCCAACTGACACCGAAATATCTCAACTGACCCCACTTTGCACCGAAATACCAAAAATTTGTGGGAAAAATTGAAATTTCGCCCAAAAATTGCGACCGCCGAAAGCTGAAAATTTGCTCCAGTGAAGATATTCGTATGCCTCGTAAACCTTGTTAATATCGTTGAAATCGATCACCGCAGCAGAGAATGGGAAAGGTAGAATTTTTTAATTTCGACCAAAAATCGATTTTTGTAAATTTTCACACGAAATTCGACAATTACGAATAAAGTGATCTACTACAAAGTTGTAGAGCTCGCCAAGCTCGATCGAGTGGTCTTAATCCCTCCTCGATATGAGCATCCTATCAAAAGTTACGACTGCTCAAAGCTTTACCCAGAAACCCAGGACCCAAGTTTGGGCTGAATTTCCCGGCCCGGAGCATACCTGACCGGATTTCTAGAAGCGGATTCGGATTCACCTATCTAAGCTTAGTAGTATGCCAAAAAACTACTACGCTCGCTTCTTACACAACCAAGATCCTAACTGGGTAGTAAACCCTACTTTTGGGTCGAAAAACCCGGTTTTTGCTACCCGGCCCGGGCAGGACCGGACCCAGCCCGGCGGCGCCCTCACCATCGGATAGCCCAATGTCTTTTACATATTCGGCCCAAAGCTCGTCTCGCTACGTTCTACCAGAACACTATTCTAAGCGTCCAAAGTTGGCCGGAGGCCGAAAAATCGGGTTTTTGGCAACTTGCCAAAAATCGGGTCCCGCACGGAAGTCGAGACCTTCGATTAACCCTGCGCCTTCCAGAGACCTATCGAATAAAAAAAAATTCGCCCCGATCGGCCAACTCTAGCCCGACTTATGAGCGTTTGAATTTACACAGAATCCGCACCATCACTATAGCACTCCTCCCTTTTGGAGGGGAGGAGTGCCAAAAATGTCTTGAGTTAGTTTGCTCAGGAAGAAAATACTTGTGTGTCCGATTTGTACATTTTTTCGCCGCGCCTCAGCGCGGCGATGTGTATATATACAGATGACGATGTGTAGTCCGCGAACTTTTTTGTCCTGCCGAACTAAAACACGTGACAGATGGCGTCAGGTAGAGTCGATGTCGCCGATTACGGATCCGATGAGATTTGCTGTTGCTTTTAATTTCAAAATAAGAATGTGTGGGTGTAACGTTTGAAGTTTGAAATTTTTCGACAAATTATCTCTATTTGCAATGTTACGGTGCTTACGGGGCATATCACGTGCTAAAGCACCGTAGTCTGCTGAATAGACGCCAACTGAGAGTATAAGAGCGCCGTTTTGAGAATCGCTGTGATGCGACAGCATGGCGTAGGCGGGAAAGCCGCAGAATCGCACGCAAAACGGCAGCCGAGCCGAGGTTCGACCCTCGGCGACCATTTTGCTTTTTTGCTGCGCTTTATTCTGGTTTTGTCATTTACGTTTTGACGCCGAATAGGCAAAGCACCATCGGCGTAGCGGCTTCTGATTTCTCCACGTCAGGAAAACTCTTTACATAACCTTAAATCTCTGTGTCCAATGCTACCGGTACCGAGTTTCGTTGGACTATATGTACCTACGCTCACACCACCACCCCGTCGATTGGCATCTTGTCACACGATGGCGTCGATAACACCCAGCGAAGTGTTGGCGTCCGTTTGTGTTGCTGAGTCATCGTCGTAGTCGCGTCTGGTTGCTCCAAAAGTGGGCCAAGTTTTCTACCGCGCCTCAAAGCTCTGAGTTTCCATCTTCGGCAAGTTTTTTTGTTGGATGTGAGGAATTCACACAGCTAGAAACATCAGATAAACGGCGTCGTATCATGCCGATAACGTATAGCGAACGCGGCGATATCACTGAGCTTCAGATCAGCTGTACAGATAACCGTATCGTGTGGATGGCTGCACTTGGCATTAAGGTGCACGTTCTCAAGACCAGTTCTCCTGATGCGGCTAACGATGTGTACAAAGTTCACTGTAGTGTTCACCAAAATTTGACAGACACAAAGTATAGGTTGAACTTTTTACACACACAGCTTGTTAGCACTCCGACCTTAGAAGGGCCGAGTGCTATAGTGGAGGCACCGAAAACATAAAGTTTGTACCCAAGATTTCTCGCGCGTGTTTCGTTCGATTTGGAAGCGGTTTTTTTTAATCGATAGCTCTCGAGGGATAGTAGTGGTGGACGGACCTTCATTTTTTCGCGTAGTGGGAAAATTGTGAGAAAATTCAAAAATTCGAATTCTGTAGTACATTGAAAACAGTTACCAATCCATAACTTCCGCAATAGTGCATCGATTTTGGCGATTTTTGGGTATGTTATAGCCCTCGACAATATCTACCTTGGAAAAGAAACCTCGGCTTCCTAGGTGGTCCCACGCGGAAGTTATGGGCAAAAGAAAATTTCGGCGGTGTGAAATTTTGGTGTAAAAAATCGCCTTGTGAGATTTCGGTGCAAAATCGTTCTAAACGCTTTAATCCGGTCTGCGCCTGATTTGCTTTCATTTGACACCAAATTCGCCAGAATCGGCAGAGTAAATCTCGGGGCTGGGCTGGCTGGCTAGAAACTTAGGGGCAAAGCGTGGCGATTTTTACCAATTTTGAGCACTTCACGACTTTCGGCTGTTTTAACGCTCAATTGCGGCTCGTTAGGAGAAATTGGGCTGCACCACGCGATTCTCCGTTGAAAAGTGACCCAAACCAGGTTTCAAAATTATTTTTACGGCTCCATTATCCCCGCCGCCTCCAAAATTCGAATTTCCACCCCCGGAGTACGAAATCAATGTTAGAGTTGATTTCGGCATTTTGGGGGTCGCTGATTCCAAATTTGATGTTATTTTTGCGTTTTCGGATCAAGATTTACCTATTTTGGTACCCGGCGGCCCAATTTTTAGTCTTCCAGGGCCCAATTTTCAAAATTAAGGTTTATGTTGTTCTGGGGGTTTCCGACGATGCCTCACTGACATGTCTCGTTGATCAATGGACAGCATGATTCAACTCCCAAAAATTCTTCTGAAAGAGGGGAGGAGTGCCCCGAGGGGCTCTGCCCCCATCTACTAATCTTGTTTTTAATCGATAGGTCTCGGGATGGCGCAGGGTGCATCGAAGGTCTCGACTTCCGTCCGGGACCCGATTTTTGGCAAGTTGCCAAAAACTCGATTTTTCGGCCTCCGACGGACTTTGGGCGCTTAGAATATTGTTCTGGTAGAACGGAGCGAGACGAGCTTTGGGTCGAATATGTAGAAGACATTGGGCTATCCGCTGGTAAGGGCGCCGTCGGACTGGGTCCGGGCCTGCCCGTGCTGGGTGGCAAAAACCGGGTTTTTCGACCCAAAAGTAGGGTTCGCGGCGAATAAAATAAGTGGTTTTTGTTAAAGACGAATTGCACGGTTTTTTCGCCCGGCCTCAGCCGGGCGAACCCCTACGAGAGCTCAGCGTGCGTGCGTCCGTCCGTCCGTCCGTACGTACGTGCGTTACGCTTTCAGATCTCAGTGTTGGAACGTCGTAGAGAGACGATCTTGGGCTCTTTGGATAGGTCTTGACTTACTGATAATTCCACTATACCAAAGTCGAAACTCAAAAATTTGAATTTCTCGAGTTACAGTAACCCAAAGGTCGAAAACGGAAAAATGGCTCTAACTCGCTTGTCCTGTGTCGTAGGAAGGCGGTCTTGGGCTCACTTGATAGGTCTCGGCTTACTGATTATTTGATTTCTTATTGGTCAAGACTCGAGAGAATTTGAATTTCGCGCGTTACAGTAACTCAAAAGTGTCGAAAAACTGTAAATAATTGCTCTAGCTCGCTCGTCTTACGTCGTAGAGAGGCGTGCGACGGCTCATTTAAAAGCTCTCGACGTGCTCTTTGTGATGTAAAAAATTTTTTGCAATTGGTAAAACACAAACCACGGAAACCGACTTTCGTTGGAAAGTTGTAGAGCGTGGATCTTTAGCTCATTCCATAGGTCCCGACTCACTGATCATTTTGTTCTATAATGGTCAAGACTTCAAAAAATTTGAATTGCGCGAGTAACAGTATCCCAAAAACGAAAATGAAAAACGGCCGTAACTCACTCATCGTACGTCCTAGGGCAACGTGCGACACGTCACTTCAAAAGCTTCTATGACGCGTTTCATGTACAATTGTACGTCAAATTTCTTTGTTGTTTTTTCAACCTCTTAGCTTGCGAACAATTTTATCTTGAGCGAT
>JASAMZ010000515.1:0-25648 GCA_030248115.1 Linhomoeus sp. GSCO2_2 | reverse complement strand
CAGGGGGCCGCCCACGATGCCGAACACGCTCAGCGCCATCTGAGAGAAGTCCAGACCCAATTGCAGTCGCAATAAGGTTACGGTATATCAAAAGACAAATAGAACCTGCAGCACTGTTCCCTCCACCAAGCTGAAGAGAAAGGCGAGGAAGATGGTCACGATCCCAAGAGTCATGGCTGAATTGTGGTTGCAGTAGTTTGCGAAAGCCTTCTGTCACAAAACGACAACGGCCCACCTATGGCTTTGCCAACGAAGGCCCCTTGGCCGTCCTCGAGTTCTGTGCCGTATCGCGCTCTGAACAGCGGGCGCACGAAACCTGTCACCAAGACGGCGCTGAGCGCGTTGTAGGCGCTGGACAGAGTGCTGAAAGCGCTCGGATTGTGACACTGACATCATTGAAACACAATGTTTTTGTTGCAAACCTCAGGCTGGCGCCGTAGATCGCGGCCACGAATAAACCAGGTAACCCGACGATGTCGCCCAGCTTGTCCATCACGTAGAAAGGCAACAGCTACAACGCAGGCATAATTTGAGGACAAGACTGCAGTTTCAGATGGATCAAATGGCGCCATCACCTGATCCGACCGGTGGATGCGGCCGGCCTTGATGGGGTCGCAGAGGTGATATGTGGCGTAGATGATGAGGCCGATGCAGGTATAGAGAGTGATGAAGATCAGATTCAGGGGCGCGTTGAGCAACAGAATCCTGAAAACCTCCATTCAGTTTGGACTCATTCATACAACTCATAACAAATCCAGAATTAGCTCTCACGTCTGGGCGTTCTTGAGCGTGGGCATGGAGAGGTAGCGCTGCACCGTCATCTGACTGGCCGCGAAGAGCGACAGCACAGTCACGAAGCCGCCAATCATCAGAGTCCAGAAGGAGTGCCGAATGGTGGGGTCCAATCGGAAGCTGAATGGCGAACGAGCGCTTCAATTTGATTGGCTGGAAGTCGATACTCTCACGCATTCTCTCACTCCGCAAACTGTATCCTGTGCCCTCGGTTGGCCAGTTCCAGAATAGTCGCTGGACCCTCTGTCGTCATGAGTCCGGTGACCACGATGGCCACCAAACCCACGAAGATGAGGCAGATTTGGATGGCGCTCGTGTAGACGACCGCCTTGGCGCCGCCCTGGAGACAACACCCATTTGAGACACTACACTGCCACATGAGACGCTTCTTTCTATGCATGCCTCCTTCCACTATACCAAGGTAGTGTAGAAGGCGGCGACGCATCCTGTGGTCAGTATGCTGGCGGTCATGGACAGTGGGGTGACGGAGCTGAGCGCAAGCGACGGCGCGTACAGTACCACGGCCACGTAGAGCTGCACCTGGAGGCAGAAGGCCAGCGACGCCAGAGCGCGCACCCGAAGATCGAAGCGCCTCTCCAGGTACTGAAGAACCAGTGGCGTGAGATACTGTAGATGCGTGGGGTGCGGTGCGTCGTCATGTCTACGACTACGATACATCTCTGCGTCCGTCTGGTTGACATTCTCACACAACAACTTCCCCGCAGTCGGGTAGGAGGGCGAACACTCGAAGAGATAGCGTTAGGCGGGTGGCGACATATAAGCACATGACAGCTGCCGCCGCTCTCACCGGAAAGGATATCCATTACAACCGAAGCCAAGTTGACAAAGGTAGCCTATCCGCCCGGCTCTCGCTCAAGCCAAGGAAGCCGTCCTGCTATAAATAATTAGTCTTCTCGCGAAACGGGCGGAAGGTATTCCCATGGAATTCGATCGAGCGCCGCGCAATCGTCATTCTTCCAGTGGAGAACGTAGGGAAAGATGGTTGCTACCGTCGCCCGATGGGCGGAAGCTGCCAATTGTCGCCAGGATTCCAAGCGTGAATTGATTGTTCCAATGGGGGGCCATCTGTCATGGGTTGGCATTCTCACGTGAATCTTGATCCCCCAATGGCGAGAGACTACGTAAAGCAATCTCCTCTTCCCACGGCAAACCGAACTGGCCACGCTATCTCTTTTGCCACTTTGGACCCCAATCAAGGCGCCGTGCGAAACGATCCATGATGGGCAATTACTTGGATGCCCGCTGAGGGCAGGCCAGCACAAACTGTTGCTAAACGCCCTAGCAAAACTTCCCGGGCTGATTCGCTTCCTGTGCAGCCCACCCAAAGTAGAAACAAGAAGACTCGAGAAATGGCAGCAGTCAAGCCCAAACAAGTCGACCAAGCCCACCCTGACAAGACTTTTGCGTTCGTCGTTTGGGAGATGTACAAGGAGCTGCTGCGGCAGCCCTCCCCAACCACGAAGAGCACCAAGTTCCTGGCAGCCGCCTTCTACATTCTGTGCGGCAGCTGCGCCGTTGTGATCGCCTACTTCGTCTTCAGCCACTCGGCCAGCTACACCAGCTACGATCAGGAGAGCAAGGAGCACCGATTCATGGACGTCATCTTTTGCCCGCACGACAAGTCTGGGGAAAAGGCAAGACACGTCTGCAGCGTTCTTTGATACACCTTGGTACTTTGAATAGACAGCACAGAAGTGTCCTTTCAGTTCTCCGTCTGGTGGAACTACGAAATGATCCAAGCATTGGAGATGACCAAGCAGGATCGAGACCTCATGACAGAGGCTTACTGGTCTCAAAGTCCCAAGCAGTTGGAGAACATTCCAACGATCAACGAATACATTGACCGACTGACCAATCTGGTCGTCCTGGCAGACGGTGTCCCTGCCAACGAAAGCGACATCGACATGTCGGGAAAAGCTGTGAACGCTTTGCTCGACTATCGCCTGCATGGGATCTTCATGACTTACTTCAACGATACTGGTGAGTCCGTCATTCTCATCAGTAAGAAGTTCAAAAGCAAGACTGACTTGCGTTTAGGACGTCTGGAAGTCGACCACCTCTGGATGGCAATACTGCACCGAAAAAACAAGCGCGTAGGCGCTGCCATTTCTAAATACACCGGATACACAGGACTCAAAAGCTACCTGAAGTCGGACCACAGGTGAACCCAATTCACCTGGCGCCTAACTAAAGGTTCTAATGCAGCGAGTGAGCAATCGTCCTTCTGTCTTTCAGAATGACTTGTTGGGGATCGAGAGAGCCACCACTGAGCTGGTCGGAGCTGTGCAACGACCTGCAGCACGAAGTTTGGGTGGAGAACTCGCTCTGTGTTGTCTGGCTGAATGGGGACGCCTTTCGCTCCACGGGCCTCGTCCACGCCTACTGGGACAAGGACGAGCGCTTCGTCCAGTTTGCTACCGACATCAAGTGGTGGGCAGGCAACATCGACTTCGACCTGGTTGGTACCAGCAGTTGAAATCCTTTTGGATATCGTGGACCAACACAATGTCCAGATGTTCTTCAAGGTACGCTTGGTCGACTTCACCAGCATCAACACGTGGGATGGAATGGACGGGCTCAACCCTTCGGCCATAATCGACTTCGACGCCTATCACATTGACGACCACACGGGCCAGACCTACTCGACAATCTGCCAAACCAACTTGAGAAACGAGGGGCAGTTCGCCACTGGGCAGTGCAAAACACGCAAGGTGAAGGACTTCTGGGTCTACAAGATCTCCAAAGCCGATGCTCCAGGCAACGCCATCTGGACCAACCTCAAGAACGTGATCCAGGTCAATCGCTACCCCACCTTCACCCTCATCTCCCAGATCGAGATCATCGGCGGCGCTTTCGGCCTCTGCATCGGCTTCTCCCTGCTGCAGATTACTGAGCTGATCGCGCGCTACCTCAGCCACAAGTTCCCAAGCGGCACCCTTTTGATTCGGTTCCAACAAGTGACCTTCCTGTTCATCATCCTGTGCGCCGCAGTGCTCTTGGCAGTGCTCGACATCAGCAAATACATCCAGAAGCGATACGTGCGCGAGTACTTCGTGGAGGAGGCCATCGACCTGCCACTGCCGACATTCAGCCTCTGCGAGACGAGCTACTCGTCCAGTGGCTTCATCAACCAGACTATGCTCTACGAGCACGGCGTCTCCCTGCCACTCTTTCAGTACATGTCGCTGGCGGCCACCCACTCGCTCTACCAGATCAACGGCTCCATGCCAATGAATGGCGATACTTTCCCGCCTTGGTTCAAAGAGGAGGACGCCAAGCTGACATCGATCCTCAGACGCAGAAGCGACACAACCTCCGAAATCTTGGCAGACCTCACCAACGAATACAGCCAGCTGGCCCGAAAGTTGTCTGTGGCGCGTGATGCACCCGGAGTGCAGCTATACAACAAGTTCTACTTGGATGTCTGTCAGTTGATCAAGAGCTGCCGCGTGGAAGGAAGACTCGTGAAGGATTGCTGCAAGTACGCCTATTATGCCAGCAGACGTTCACGAGTGGGGTACTGCCTGGTCGTCAAGCTACCACCCTCTCTCTACGTCATGACGAAGCCTGGGCCAAACGTCGGTTTCCAGATCACGCTGGATGAGACCGTCTACCTGAAAGACGGTGACTACAGACCCTATTTGGGGTCACAATTGCAACACTACGTGACAGAACACGATTTGTCCATCAAGAACGAGCCGCTGATAATTGACGACAAGGAGTACAGAACGTGGGGCTCCGACACAACATGGCTGGCGAGGCTTGGCGCAGCTGAAACCAAGATAACGACAACAGGACCGACGCAGGCCAAGTACTACAGATGTGGAATGCTGCTGAGCGAGAGGACGCTCATTCCAGAACTCCACACTAAGGAATGCATTCCCAATCCAGTCTGCGAAGTCTACAATGAGAACGACGAGTTACTGGCCATGTCGATGACGTTCAAGGCCATGTGTGGTTGCTACTTCTGCTACGAGACGAAAGAGTTCAACGAAACAATGTCTAATGCTGGCCTCCAGTACAACTGCTGTTCCGCTCAAGAGACCATTGAATGCCTGCACGACCACATGGACGAGGACTACTTCAAGACAATCACAGAAACACCAGGAACCTTCACGCGCGCTCTATTCTTCAAGAAGTTCCCACAGTTGAACTACGGCGCTGACCTAGCGAAAAGGTTCAGGGAGTTCAAGGAGAAATGCGACAATGCAACTTGTCGGTCGATCGACGTGGTCCAGTCGCACAACGAAGAACTGGACGCTACCGACGGCTTCACAATGGAATTCTTTCTGGCCACCCCACTGACGAGGGGAGTGCGCGAAATCTACACATTGAGCTACTTGGAGCTGGTTGGCGTGGGGTTCGGCGGAATCGGCTTCATGTTGGGGTTCTCGATTCTCGCCTTCATCGAGATCGTTCTGATCATCGTCAAAGCGGCCACCGCCTCTGCCTTAACCATAGACGAGAAGATCAGGGAGACGGGAAGACTGATGCACAACTTGCTCAACAACCACACGGTCCGTTCGCTGTCCATGGTCGACGCCGACGAAGACGACTATAAGGCGTCCGCTCCCAACGGACTCTCAATCGTCTCCGTCGCGCCTGCCAATGAGGCCAACGCAAACGCCCCATCTAAGCCGAAGAAGAAGACGAAGAGGATCGTCGAGCCTTCTTGGGAGAAGCTGACCTTGCTGAGCGTCTCCATCTGCCTACAGGTGCTCATGGTCGTCATCTTCGTCCGCTTCATCGTCAGTGGGACAATGGAGAAGACGCAGTCGAACTTCGACGTCAGTAGCGACGTGGAGTTCCGCACGCCCTCCCTCGCCCTCTGTGTCGACTACAAGCGAAGGGACGAGCTGGTTGAGTTGCTCTTCCAAAGCGAGTGCGTCGTCCAGGGCGACGCCCAGTTCTGCAGCACCCTGTTCAACATGGCCATACGGAAGGGTGACCTCGCCTGTCTGCTGGTCGACAACTCGAATCGGATGAGACGACCCTCCGACCTTGCCACCGACCTCTACGTGGACGCGCCGCCCTCGACGACCAACCAGTCGCTGCCCGTCTTCATCTGGGTGGGCGACCTGACGAGAAGCGACGCGCAGGCCATATCGCCCTACCACACCTGGGGAGAGAGCAACCTCGAGATCGGCTACTGGGTCATGCAGCAGCTGCACTCGACCGACTGCGCGCCAGGGCCGGACATGACGACGTGCTCGTCTTGCAGTCAGATCCAAGAGTCAGAGCTGTGCTGCGCCCAGGCCGCCGATCGAGCACCCAACCTCTTCGCCAGTCGTGAGAGCCGGCGGCGACCCTGCCTCGAGCACTTCTACTTCGACCAGGGCAAGTCCTATCGCAGCGAGCTGCTCTTTGCTGGCGTCCAGAGTCGCACTCTCACGCTGTTTCTTAACAATCGCGTGGTGGAGGTGATTCGGCACCGGAAGCGCCACAATCTGGCCACGGCGACGGCCGTCGTCGGCGGCTGCTTCAACGCCTGCGCGGAAGTCTCCATTCTCAACGTGGTGTTCGCCATTGTGCTGGGTTTGCGCTGGATGTGCAAGAAGGTGGTTTGAACTCAAGTGGAAAGGATAAACGCGATTTGATGCTCAGAGGAGAACTAGCTTCGGGTAAGCCATTCCTTATCTACCTACCAAGTTTTTTGGAAGTGGACCTCGCCATTGCGTTGCGTATCAGGAAGGTGGCAGAGCTAAGCGTACATTGCAGACCTGCGTCTACTTGTGATACTGACACTGTGAAGGTCAGGTGGATAGTTTAGTGAGTCCCTCTCGCTCTCACTTGCTCTGGTCATCGTGCATCGTCAAATGGAACGTGGGTTGTGGCAGGTGAATAAACGGTTACCGCGAACAAGTCCACAACATTCGTTACACGGCGCTTCGGCGTTCTGAAGTTACTACTCACACATCTCACCTCGTAGGCGCTGGTCAGTCTCAGGCGATAGAGGACGGGCAGGACGACGTAGGCGGCGGCCGGGAAGCAAAGGAAGTACATGGCGCCGTACCAGTAGAACATGGTGCCATGGCGGTAGATCTCCGCCGGGAAGCCCAGCAGACTGATGGCCGACAGAAAGGTGGCCGTGACCGACAGAGCGACGGGCACCACTTTGAACTGACTGAAAGTCGGAAACGACAACCGAAAATTTTGCACATTGCTACAGCAAAACGGCGTCCAAATCTCCGACCGATTGCCCATGAATTCCTCCTCTGTGGTAGCCCTTCGCCGAGTCTTGATCGCCTGATAGACGCCGATCAGGGCGAAGAGAGCCAACGAAGTAACGAACAGCAAGTAGTCCACGAAGGAGAACTTGGCGGAGACGCCTTCGTCGGCGGGTATCGGTGGGCCCATTCTTCTTCTTCCTCTCTCCTTTCTCGGATAGACGAGAGCAGAAGAGCCGATATGAGCGAACACCCACAGAGAAGAAGCGGACTTCGACTCGAGAAGAAACCGCTCTTTGCCCGCAGACGAGCGCCGACGTTTGAAGTGAAGCAAGAAACAAGGCGGCTTAGCAGCGGCACGAATCACGCCATTTTCCGCCGCCTCTGCCCTGTCTCACTCAGTGCCAACCACTTCTCACTCACTCTGAAGGGCAGATTACGTCTCGCCCCGTCTGTCTTCTTCCGTTGTCGGTTCGAAATATGACGGCAATCTCCGTATTCTTTGACGTAGAAGATGGACAACGCGGGCACAGTGAAAGACGACATAGCCGTGTCAGTGTGCCTTACGGTCGTTGTTCATACGCGGACATGCTGTTAGAAGGAATAGTAGTAGAACGAATGCGTCACGATCTGTATGGCGAGTAGACTGGACGTGGGCAGATACCCGGTAAACTGTCTGCCGCTTCGCAGACTCTGAGATTTAGGGATTATGTTCCACTCGTAAATTTCACCCGCTCAAAATGGGACAACGCCGTGCGGCCGAACTTGGCCACATATAGCAGTCGCAACTTGTGCGGTGCGCCCGTCCGTCTCACCCGACTAAGCGAGTGCGTTTCGCGGAAAACTTCAGACGGCGATGTTCCCGTTATCGAAATGATGTACGACCGTCCCTGAATCCCGGGACGGTTGTACTCTTGTCTGTTTGCCACTAAGTTTACTTATCATCCAGTGGGAATGTAATTCATCTACGGAATGCAAACGATGCGACCAGATAGAGTGGTCACGTCGACAAGCTTCCTGGGCAAAAAATGTACCAGGGACAACTCAGGGTGGCTTCTATGGCGAGAGGTCGATAAACACTGCCTTCCTGTTGCCGTTATCAGTGGACGGGCAGACCGAACACTATCACCGCAAAGGCGCTCCCTATGATTTATTGGCAAAGAACGCCGCCGCTCGCTATTTGGGGGGTACAAAGGGGTACCGTAGTGTGGCAGCGCAAAGGTTACACGCACTCGCGACCATCTGACAAACCCAAGGCTTCATTCGGTGGCAAACCAAATCGGTTTTGACGACACGAAAGCTTGCAGTTTGGCGAACAATTGGCGATTTGGCAAGCGTTTGAGTAAGCAAGCGTTGCGTTGAGAAGAAGCGTTTCCCAAATGGCCCCACCAGTCAAGTATCGTGGAGACATGAAAGCGCCCGGCATTCTCCAGTACCTCAAGGCTTACTGGCGGACCATCACGCTGCTGGTCACGCCGCTCGTCTTCTCACCACTGCTGTTCCAAGACGACGCGGCACGTTTGAGCAGGAATGTTATGTGCATACATATATGTACATGGGTATAAAAGCTGCAACAGCGTATGAATGTACATACGTATAGAATGTACTACGTATGTACATAAAACAATATCCCAACGCGTCACATTCCAGAAAGCAAGATGCGGCTTCGTGGTGGCCGTGATGGCCATCTTCTGGATGTCGGAGTGTTTGCCGCTGCCGGTGACCGCCTTCCTTCCCGTGGTCCTCTTTCCCTTGCTCAGCGTACTAGACCTGGCCTCCACCTGCAGCGCCTACTTCACCGTGCGTCTCGCTATTACAAGATCCATATTAGATTACGCATGTTTGTTGTAGCGTACTGTAGGTACATACATTTACACGAGAAAGCACTTGTAGGCGAACGTCAGCTTCCTCTACTTCGGAGGAATCATCGTGGCCTTGGGAGTGGAAGAGACGAATCTCCACAAGCGGCTGGCCCTCAAGGTGCTGCTGCTGGTTGGAGCCAAGCCGAGATGGTGGGTCGAAGCTGATTCCAAAAGCAAATCTGACGTTGACTCAAACTTGCCACTCTTTGCCTTTCAGGCTGATGGTTGGATTCATGACCGTCAGCGCCTTCCTGTGAGATACTGTAGATTTGTAGTTTCTACGGCACCACATGTTTGAAACGACGGTATGTGTTCAGAAGCATGTGGGTCAACAGCGCCGCTTCAACTGCGATGATGCTGCCGATTGCCCTCGCCGTCCTCCAAGAACTGTGTTCGGTGAGTGGGAATTTGAGTTGTTGATTGACGAAACTTGGACCGTAGAATGTGAAGTGAGTCGGTGCACTTTAGGACGAGCTGTCGGACAGAGAGCGAGGCTTCTCGAAGGCCGAAGTCATCTGGGCAGCCACGAACAACACTCACAACATTCTGGGAAACAGACGGCGGTACGGACCAATTGACATATTGTTGCCGTTTCATTCATTATCAGCCACATACGTCTACATAGCTTGTACAGCTACTCGTTCACTTCAGCTCGCGAACAACACTTCCCGGCATGCACTACCTGCGCGACAGGTCGACCACCGCCATCATCGTCCCGGCAGGTGCGCGCTGCGACACACATTTGGATTTTCACACATTTAGATTTAGACTCAATGTCGTACCATCATGAAGTGCTATTCGAACCGTGTTTCAGAGTTCCTGCCCACCATCGTCGAACGATCTCCATCCACCGAGTTGATCGAGGAGAACGAGGAGACCCAAAGTCGTGAAAGCTACTCGAGTCGCGAGAGCTACCAGCCCCGACTTCCCAAGGAGCTGAAGAAGCCGTCGACAGCGGAAGTGGGGGACGTCGCCCTGACTCTGGACCTGAAGTCGATGAGCAAGCACCAGCAGGCCGTCTGCAAGGCGGTGCTCCTCTGCATCGTCTACGCCGTCAACCTGGGAGGAAGCACCACACTGACGGGCAATGGGCCCAACGTCGTCTTCCGCGCCCAGCTTCAGGAGTGGGTTGTGATCGAATTGCACGACATACTAGTCTAGTGCACCTTGGTACATTCACTCATTCATTTACTTCACTTTGTTACCGTAAATCCTCCAATAAGCGCCCCCCCTCGAATAAGCGCCCCCCTCCAATAAGCGCCCCCCCTAGAGGGAGGTTGAAAAAATAAGCGCCCCCCCCCCTCCAATAAGCGCCCACCTTTTGTTAGTACCAGCAGTACGAGCACTACCATACGTGCTCTCCATACACGTATACCATACGTGCTCTGTGACCATTCCTAACACAAGTTTTGGCTACATATGACAGCACTACTACTAATTGCAGGTATTCTGATCAAAAGCTATACAGTTTCAGTCTGAAATCTATGCAGATGTGCGCAAAAATGTGTCAACAACGGAGAATTTTGGTGAAATTTTGGCACTCCTGAGGGGTCGAGTTAATAAGCGCCCCCCCCTCGAATAAGCGCCCTCCCTCCAATAAGCGCCCCCTCTAGAGATAGGTTGAAAAAATAAGCGCCCAGGGCGCTTATTGGAGGATTTACGGTATCTCATTTATTGTACTTTACTGTTCTATTGTGCTTTGATTTGTTCTACCGTATTAATCATAATTACAATTCTAATCTCGCACTTTTGATCCATTTTACTCAACAAAGATTCTTAATCTGTTTCGCAATATCTTGTTCCACTTTGCTCTTTTACGATTTGTTTGAAGTCGCATATTTAGCTACGTTTGTTTATGAATCGATTCGTTCATTATTATTTATTTACCACATTTGTTGTTTCTTTTTTTTTTCTATTTTTTTTTTTTCTTTTTTTTTTTTTATTTTTTTTTTTATTTTTTTTTTTTTTTATTTTTTTATTTTTTTATTTTTTTATTTATTTATTTATTTATTTATTTATCTATTTTTTATTTATTTATTTATTTGTATATTTATCTATTTATTTATTTACTTTTTTTTTTTTTTTTTTATTTTTTTTTTTTTTTTTTATTTGCTTGTTCTGTTGAACTAGATCTAATGCACTAATTATTAATTCTGCTCTATTATTTTTATTCAGCTATTTTCCTTCGGTTCTTATACGTTTGGTGTATGCTATTCTTTCTGCGTACAGTACCTAGCGGTGTATTTGAGCGGTACTTGACTCAAAAGCAAATCTGCCTGCGCAGTTTTATCTTCTTATAATCATTCTAGACGATTCCCTGACCAAGACACGGTCAGCTTTGTCTCATGGATCCCCATGGCTCTCCCTTCTGTGCTGATCGGCAATGTCCTGGCCTGGCTCTGGCTCCAGTTGGCCTTCTTCGGCTTCAAGGGCCTCTTCAAGGGGGAAGGAGACGAGGGAACGGAAAGGGCCAACCGCGTGCACGGCTTACTCAAGAAGAAGCTGAAGGAGATGGGCGGCATGAAGTGAGTAATCGGCGCAAATTCCGCTCCCATTGCATTGCACGTACATAGGCGTGCTCAACTTGCAGTCTACTTCAAGCGTGTGTCCAATTTAGCGCGAGTTAGAATTGTTTTGGCTGCGATCGGCAACTGAATAAACGGCAACCGTTGCAGGTTCGGCGAGTACTCCGTCATGTTCTTTGCGCTGCTCTTGGTTGCGCTGTGGATCACCCGTGAACCCAGATTCGTGCCCGGCTGGGGATCGCTCTTCCCTCAGGGGTGAGTGGTGATGGCAAACTACAATTTCGAACTGACAAATATTGTATCAAGTACAACTGCATTCAACTTGCAGCTTTGTTACCGATGACGTGTCGGCAATGGCGATTGCCTGCATCCTCTTTGCGTGGCCGAATAAAATTCCGGATATCTTCTTGCCACGACACAGTGAGTCATGATGATCGTGGTTTTTACCCGGTGTTTCCAAAACCAAATCAATTCACTTTCAGAGCGACAGAACCCCGGCAAGGTGACATCGCACAAATCGATCGTGGGCTGGACGGCCATGCAGCAGAAGTTCCCCTGGGGAATTATCATCCTGCTGGGAGGCGGCTTCGCCCTGGCCAAGGGAATCGAGGTGCTCATGCGATAACACCGGAAGGTGCGCCGTAGAACCCGGATCCGAATCGACGCCCTCCCACTCTCAGATGACGGAGCTGTCGAAGTTCTTCGGCGACGAGCTGGGACTCCTGTTGGGCAATCTGTCGCCGCGCGTCACCTGCTACATTCTCATCGTGGTGCTCACCTTCGTCACCCAGATCGCCACCAACACCGCCGTCGCCGCCATCTTCGTTCCGCTGTCCTTCGAAATCGTGGGTGCATTCTGAGTACCATATACCCCCTACCGTACCGCATGTGTACATAACGCAAGCCGCCAGAGCAATCTGAAATCCCGTTTGCGCTGAGATGACGCAACCTTTTGGTTTGGGTGAACTCTTAGGCAAACTTCCAGAAGGCACAGAAGTCAGGGTTTCAGGCGAACGGACTTCACGTGAACCCTCTCTACCTGGCCATCCCAGTGACACTGGCCAGCTCTTTCGCTCTCATGCTGCCGGTGGCGACACCGTCCAATGCGATTGTTTACTCGGCCGGCATTGTCTCGGCTAAGGACATGGTGAGCGGTGCATAGCGTCATACACTTTGATATTGGAGACGCAACAAAATATGTGGTGCAGCGCCAATGCAGTGCAGCCGCGTGCACATGTACATATGTACATATAGTCGTCTCTGTCTGATGTCGCACCTTGAGAACTATCTTTGTTTTTACGCCGCATCTCATTGTGCTTCTTTTCTTCCAATGGTCTTCGTTTCTCAGATCTACGCGGGCTTCGTGCAGAGCTGGATCTGCATCGCCATCTTGATCGTCAACGCCGACGTCTGGTCCTACTTCTTCTTTGGACTGGGTACTATACCCGCTTGGGCTGCGATGGGCCCTGCCACCACTAATGCTACCATGAATGCCACCAGCACCACAATGCAGGCGATGCTGGCCTGAAGTGGTAGTCGCCCGTGTGCACATAGTGTAGTCGTCAATTCGCCCTCTTTTGTGATCGCGTTTGTTGCCAATACGCTTACGGTACAATATGTAGTATGCGGAGTTGCAGAATTCTATTATGCTTGCGCCCCGCAGCTGACAAAGGTTGTGTACAAAGGCGACCGACAGCGAACGGCCTTTGTCCGACTTATCACATGTAGACATGCTTTCATAACGCGGCTGACCTGAAAATAACAGCTTTTATCAGCTGCCGTTCACGTGCGAGGCAGTTCGTCGGTGCGCCAGAGACTGACAGACGACTTTTGATAAGGGTGTGTTTTAAGAAATTTATGGGACTGGCGCGGAACGGAGTAGCTTAGGGAGAAGATTTGTTCGGTTGGAGTGGGGAAAGCGAGGCGCTGGGTTCTCTTCAGAAAGGGGCGGTTCTGCCATCGGACGACGATTGTAAAATTGAGCTACCGTCGAACCGACGTGAGCAAAAAGCCGGAAGTAAGACCTTGGAACTCTGCCTTTCTTAAAGCATACATGGGACGATGGCCTTTCTAAAGGTGAATGCCCAGATTTCGCGACGTCCTTGGCTGCCCAGTAATGCGACCGTATGTACATACGTAGTAGGTACAGAACGGGTTCGCCGCAGCGCAGCTCGCCACGGCGGCGTTTTGAACACCCAGTGATTCATTTGGTCTGCCGAAACCCGAGCCCGGCAAAATAAACACTCCGTTCGTGATACGGAGCTTCTTCTCTGTCTGCTGAACCTTTCAGAACGATTGCCCTGGGCTACCTCGGTATTGCGTACCGTAGTCCTTAGAATAGGTGCCGCGAGGCCATTGCGCAGAACTGCAGTAAGAAAGACAGCATGCCGTGATCTGCTTTAGAATGAGGCAAGTGCACAATAGCAACTGTCGATTGGCACGCACAGACACGTTTTCGGTAGGGCGTCAGGCTGGGCTGGGTCGTTCTAACCGATAGTTCGAATACACACCAGTAGCACTGCTCCGCCGATCTCGAACCTGCCTGCAGTAGAGAGATGTCTTGTTGAATCGTTCGACAGAGTGCGGCTTCGCCGGGAGCTTCGCCGCGTTCCGAGATGTCTACATGGCAGACAGACAAACAACAAGAAGCCAAGGCAATTTATGCCAAAAGGCGGCGCGCGTCAACCATAAACGGGCGTTGGCGCGGCGCCTCGAATTCAATTAGAACCAGCCGGCCGTCCAGATTTCGCCTTCTTCGCTGAGGGAGAGAGAGAGGGCGTTCTTTGTTTGCCCTTCTTCTGGAAGCTTGGAACCCCCCATTCCTCTAGTGTCAAATTTACCTAATGCCAAGTCGCCCCCGCCCTCGAGAATCGTCGAGCTTTTCGGCCCTGAAAGATTAGCCGGCAGGTTTGGGCGCAGTGAGCTTCTGGCAGAAAAAAGTGCGCCGATTTCTTTTGAAGAGTCCACCCTCGCGCCAAATGAGCTTCTCAAGTGGTCAGAGCAGTGAGCCATTTGCAGCAGCGCCAGCTTTGGACGGCGGTTTAATTCTACTGAATGCTACCTTCCAAGCAGAAAATCAAGTCCAGGTTGGCAGCGGTTCGAGCAACATGAGCGAAAAGGACTGGCCGCCCTTTCCCGACTGCTTCCACGTCGAGAATGCGACCGACTATCCCTTCCATTTCGCGGTCGGTGCCTGCTCTACACTTCTGAATCTCATGGTGCTGGCAATCGCCTTCCGCGTAGTCGACACCTCGCAGAGACCCAATCAGGCGAGTCTTTAGATTACGGTGGATCGTAGGCAGAGGTACATGCCTGGTTCTATAAGAATGGAAGCTGACTACATATAGGATAGAGAGGCGAAATGCTGGTTCCGTTTCAGTTGTTCGTCGTGTCAATGACGATGGCCGACCTCATGACAGGGGTGGAACTGTCCATGAATCGCCCATTTCTTACCTGCTACCCACGGTAACTGCAAGCAACATGAACCACCTGTAGCCCACATTATCAAGTGTAATGAACCAAATATAATTTAACCCCTGTTGAATCACAGGTGGCTATGCGGCCCCCACTACGTCGTCATTTGGTCCACGCAGATTCTATCCGTCCTTTCTCTTCTCCAGTTGAACATCGACAAATATATCTCCATTTCGAATCCGCTTCGATACCGCAGTTTGATGACACGTCGGAAGGCCATGGTCCAGGTGATGTCCAGTTGGGTGATCGTCTTCGCCATCTGCATCGCCATTTGGAACAGTCGACTTTTGGATGGACCCGATGGACTGTGCATAAAGGTGGCAAGCGTTTACGATACGATACAGTTGTTCCTGGTGCGCTCCATGGCCTCTAGTACAGTAGTTAGGTGCACTGCACATGAAGTCGTTCTTGTATTTCCAAAGGCCTTGATAGGGACCGGTGAGAGTGGGCCTTTAGCAGGACAATGTAAGGACATTGTACAATAAGTGTTGCTTCGCGCTTGTCGCAGGTGTTGCCCGACCCGGCCTTCTACACGGCCTTCGTGTTCGTCTTCTATGGTCTTCCCGTCATCGTCTCCTTCGCCATCTCCCTCTACATCTTCGTGGTCGCTCAGACGACCAGTCAGCGACTGTCGGCCGAGCGAAGACGCCAGCGACGCTCCTCCTCCTCCGTCGCCAATCACGAGCGCCTCTCGCTCAACCACATCCATCATCAGCTGTCTTCCTCATCGTCACTGCCGCCACCCGCCGCCGACGACGATGACAGCAGCTTCAACAACGAACCCGACGGAACGCTGGCCGGATACTTGAGAAGGAAGGTGGGGAGTGATTGACATTGCGCTCCCTATAGTAGTGCCACACTCGTTCGCTCTCTCATTCAGTTGCGGATGAAGCCGATGAAGCGGATCTTCTTCGTATTCAGTTCCACCATGTGGACGTGCGGCACCTCGCTTCCCTACCGCGTGGCCCTGGTCTCCTACTACGCCTGCATAACTGGCGACAGTACGTGTGCGGTGGCACACTGGAGTCGGAGAGAAGGAACGATCTTTCCCTTCAGACGGCGGCATTCACGGGACGGAAGAGACACCCTGTTCGCCCAATTGGTTTCTGAATCTGAACCAGTACCTGCTTCATCTGTTGATTTTGGGCAGCGTCGGCAACCCAATAGGTACAGGTCTGCATTGAAACTTTGGTGGCCGTATTCGAGAGGCAAATTACGAAAGCCTTTCAGTGACCGTCACCACCCAGAAGTTGTATCGCGATCGCGTTGCGAAGGACTGGGAGGCGCTGGCGTCGGCACTTCGACTACCCCACTGGCTACGACCGAAGCGACGTCTACCGGAGTACGTGACGGAGATCACGGAGGCGGCGCTGCGAAATCGACTGCGCGGCTCGACGGCAACTCGACCGGAGGTCGACGATTTGCGAAGCAGTCAAGAACGATGGCTGAACGGCAGCCCTAGCGAGTGATCGGCCCACTCTATCTCAGTTTGGTAGCGACTATGATAATGAAGCCCGTATTTGGACTAAAATAGAAGTTGCAAGGCTTCCAATCCGTTGAGCAGAGCGGCACACCGTGTTGATATTCTGGTGAGGTTGCTTGGTTAGCCTCGACTGTAGAAATCATAAAATCAGTGCAGATATGCGTAGGTCCGCTACATCGTGCCAGTTTGTCAACAATCAACAACAAATCCCATTCTGTGAATAAACCGCCCTGAGGACATTGCGTCGCTTTTCACTGGATAAGTCGCGGTGGCGCAACACTGACGGAAAGGCCGAGATTTGAAATTTGAATGTACAAAATGCTACAGTAAACTCATATCACGCAACATTTTTATACTCCACAAAAAAGTGTGGAGTATATAGCGTTTGTGCGCGAAACGCAGTAATTTGGATCGGATGGGGTTCGCGCGTGAAGCGGCCGATTTGCAAACGGTCTTTTGCGTTGGGTAGGCCTAGTAGGTGGGCAGGGTGGACACCAAACGGGGTCACGCTCCGGGACCCCGTTGGCGGGAAATTCAAAAATTTATTTTTTCAAAGTACTGGAAAATGGGTTGAGCAAGGTAGAACTCGAGAAAGTTGCATATAATGGTATACACTATCTTTTGATATGTTGTAGTACTCGATAGGGCCGAGGGTGCAAAAAAAAAATTGGAGCGCTGCGGGACCCATTTTGGCGCCAAATTTGAAAAATTCGCGATTTTTCTCTATTTTCCGACTTTGACGGTTTGCTATGCGCGATAGGTAGCAGCTAGAGCCGCGAGACCGCCTTTGGTGCTCCTTCCCAGATGTCCTCTATCGAATGAGCCATGAAAGGAGAAAATCGGTTGAGACACAAAAAAGTTATCTTGGTGGAACTTTTTTGACTCCGGGGTCGAAAATTGCGATTTTCGCGTTTCGGCGTCTGTAGCGCTCGAATGCGTTGCCGAATCGGTTCTAAAGTGGTTTCAAACGATTCTACGTTGAAATCTGGTCCAGAAAAGTGTTTTTGGCAAATTTACACAGCTACAGTAACCCTGCCGCGTCCATTTGCATATTGGGTGTCGGGTCGACTTTCGCGATATTATACTCCATTTCGGGGTTTTCGGGGGCGCTGATTACGAATTTGGCATTCGTTTATCGTTTAGATGATGTTTGACATACTTATGACGGATTTGCATGCTACCGTACCCCAAGTGCAGGATTTCGGTTCCGGGTGTCCATAGGAAGCTAGGGGTGTTGTATGTCGATTCTGGGGTATTCTGGGATGTAGATCACGAATTCGGCATTACTTTTGCGATTGGGAGTGTCAGGAGGCCACAACCGCAGAGGAGTCACCGTGCGTAGGAGTTCAAATTTGTGGAGTATACTGCGTCCCCCGGACGACTTGCCTGGTTAAAATTTAAAAATGCAAGCTACTGTAAAGTCAAGAGAAGCAACGCTGCTTCTGTTTGCGAACTTCACAGTAAACTGATAGTGAAACGTGAGCGTAAGACTCCTTGTCTGCGAAGCACAGCGAAAACAGTTCTTTAGCAAGCGAAACTAACATTGTGAAAATTTCACATTCGTGGCGTAACGGCGCGTAACCAATGTGCATTTGAATTTATAGCGTTACCATAATTTCGTGGTGGGACAATACGGTAGCGTAATAAGAGAATTGCAACTTCCGCTTCCAGCCGTTGCTTGGTTTGTGTCCTGACTTTGTTGGTTATAGACGAAGTGGCGAGTTTACAGCGAAGTCGTTAGATAGACGTGGTCAAACAAGATGACGCTTTGTGTGACGATGCTGTTATGGATTCTGGCACACTCTGCTTGTGTCGACACAGCATCTAGTAAGTTCGTTCCGCGTTTGCATTGTTTTGCGTCCGAGACTTGTCACTGTCGATCGGTCTTTTAGTAGAAGTGAGGAATGAGACGAAGCCTCACTTTCTGCTCGACGGCAAGGGCGTATCCAATTTCACGGCCGTTCCAGTCGGAGAATCGTTTCGATTTGTCTGTCGCGTCGGCGGCTTTCCCGAACCAGAGGTCAAGTGGTACTTCGGCGAGAGGGAAATCGTCGCAGGCCGAGACCGCCGCTTTCAGGTAATGGGAAGAAACGGCTTGTGAAATACGAGGTGCAAGGGTTACACAGGTGACGCTCTAATCGAACGCACGAATCGCTCTGCAGCCGACTTTGGCGCTTGTCAGGTTCGCGTGATGTGCTGCGTCCGTCCTCTGCTTTCAGCTCCTCTATTCTGCGCCCGGGGAGCACGCGCTCGTGGTGAAGAACCCCGACATGGAGGAGGCCGGTGGGTACAGATGCGAGGCGCGCAACAGAGTGGGCTTCGCCAGCCGCGACTTCACAGCCAAAGTGTTGCCGACCATGCGCTCGCGGCCGATCGTCCACGCGCCCGACAACGTCACCGCCTTCGTCGGTGGGAAGATTGTTCTGTGCTTCTGCTGTCACGCGTTTTACCGATAACGAGATGCCTTAGCGTCAGTCGTGCCCTTGTCCCAGGCGAGAACGTGACGCTGAAGTGCCACGTCTACTCCTACCTGATACCGAAGATCCACTGGATTCGGCTGGTCGACAACGGCACTACTGGAGTCAACGGAAGCGCTCTCGTTGACATCGAGGACTTGAGCGACGTCGAAGTGCGTTCATTCCCCCTTCAAACTCTGAGCTCTGTTCTGCACCGTCTACTGCTCAGAACGCCGTCTTCTACCACGCGCGCAGTCGTCGTGAGTGGAAGGACTTCACGGCCAAGTCGACGACGCCCTTCTCCGTGACGCTTCTCAACGCCTCCGTCTCCGACAGCGGCCAATACGTCTGCGTCGCCGGCAACTTCTTTGGTACTTCTTGGGAGGTCACGATACTCGACGTCATTGAGAGTGAGCTAGCATTCGACCTGTGTACATATGTACAATAGCTTCGGTTGTTGTAATGTGTGTTGTGTATTTGGTGTGCGTTATTCCGCTCAGGGCCGGAACCGGAGGACGACCGTATACCGGTAGTTTCTTGGATGGTTCTCGTCCTTCTCTTGGGCATCTTTCTGGCTCTGCTGGCGCTCTGCTACTTGGCCTACCAACGGTGGGCCGAGTGGCGATAGTTTCCCATTGTGTGTTGAGCCCAAGAATCATGAAGCGAGGACGATTGTTTGCGTTGCAGTCTGAAGTTGGCTGGCGTCACGTCGATTCGCGAGCACGTCCAACTGTCCGTCAGGCAGTGGGGAGGCGACGTCCACTACTACAACGACGACGACGACGGCAGCTACGTGGGAGACTCTTCTGAGCTGCGGCCCTTCGCCTGCGACGTGGACGTTGTCAAGAAAGTCCCCAGACACTCGTACTCCTTCTTCCCCCTTCGATCGCCCGCTGGTCTGTCCTTTCCCTCCTTCCCCCCCCCCCCCCCCCCCCCCCCCTCAATGGACGCAGTCGTCGTTCTGTTCCAGAGTACTACAGGCTGTTGTTGTACGGGGGGAAGGGCAGGGCGACACACGAGTTCGACATCATCGTGGAGGCCATTGAGAATCTGCCTAAGAGCCTCCTCTTCCCCACGGCACAGAAGAGGTAGCGCCCATTGGATTTCTCTATCGCTGCGCGTCAGAGCGCGCATTGGCCTGGGGTTATCCACAGTTTACCCCACTGTACATCATACGATAACTGATGCCTGCTGTGTTACACAGACTGGAGGTGGGCGAGCTGTTGGGAGCGGGCCATTTCGGAGAGGTCTACAGAGGCCGAGTGGTCGACACCGCCGACAATCGCAACTACCAGCCCTGGTGGGTGCACAGGCCCTTTCTTTGGTACAGTAGAACCTGTGCTGGAGCAGCTATGCGTCCTGGCTGCTCTGTAGACATGTACAGGGTGTTTTTTTTTTATCTGACACATTTGTTTTTCGAATAACTTTTGCACCACAAGAGCTATTGACCTGAAATTTGGTACACACTATAACAACACGTTAGGAAGCCAGTTTCCAGAAGCGTTTCCCTCAAATCCCACTGTACCATCTAAGGCGACGTCTCAAAGCAAAATTGCGTTTTCAGTGAACCGCGATTGCTAAGAAACTCGCCCTTCGGCTGCCCAGCACGTCATGGCAGGCTTTGCGTGATGAAACTCACACACATGTTAGCACCACGTCTTGAGACTTCAAACACCAAATTTCAGCACCGTATTCCCAGAAACGCGACCGTCAGGTGGCTAAACTCAGAATTAGGGAGCGCCCATGCTAGGGTCAGCGGTTTGACCAATTTTGCGTTTCGCTCCCGTATTCTTTCCCGAATGGAAACAGGTACCAAAAATTTTGTGTCAGAAGTCTCAAGATGTGGTGCTAACATGTGTGTGAGTTTCATCACGCAAAGCTTGCCATGGCGTGCTGGGCAGCCGAAGGGCGAGTTTCTTAGGAATTCCGGTTCACTGAAAACGCGATTCTACTTTGAGACGTCGCCTTAGATAGTACAGTGGGATTTGAGGGAAACGCTTCTGGAAACTGACTTCCTAACGTGTTGTTATAGTGTGTACCAAATTTTAGGTCAATAGCTCTTGTGGTGCACAAGTTATTCGCAAAACAAATGTGTCAGATTAAACCAGGCTGTCAGTCAGATTAAATGTTTAACCCATTTTCCAGTACTTAGAAAATATAAATTTTTGAATTTCCCGCCAACGGGGTCCTGGAGCGTGACCCCATATGTCGTGCAGGTTGCCCACCTACTAGACCTACACAACGCAAAAGACCGTTTGCAAATCGGCCGCTTCACGCGCGAACGCCATCCGGTTAAAATTACTGCGTTTCGCGCACAATCGCTATATACTCCACACTTTTTTGTGGAGTATAAAAAACACCCTGTATGTGGTATTACGGATGCTTGTTCTTGTCTCTCTCAGCGCAGTCAAGATGGTGCGGAAGTCGGTGGGCGAGCCTCTGAGCGAAGAGGAAAAGCGCAGGCATCTGGAGGCCGTCCTCGACCTGCTCAAAGAGTTCTTCATACACAGTCGCTGTCAGTCGTTGTTGCGAGAGTGGATGTTTCTGTTCGCTCACTGCAAGACGCTTCATCACGACGGCAGGCGACCACCCCAACGTGGTTCGTGTCAACTACTGCGTGCTGGGTCCAGAGTTCAAGATAGTGATGGAGCTGTGCGAGAGGGGCAATCTGCGCGACTTCCTGCGACGACAGCTCGCCCTCACACAGGAGACTGGACGACGACGACAGCGCAGTGCCCTCCTCGACTCCTTCTCCTCCGCTGAGAGTCAACTGGACCTGAGCTCGGACGAGGATGATTTGGAGGACGATGATGAACAGGACGTGGAGGAAATCGAAGGAGGGTGGGTGGAGGGGCATTGCCATTGTCGCCGGGTTACTGTAGACGCGCAGCGATGCTCGTGTCTTACAGGGAAGACGTCGAGAAGGGACTGAAAGTGGTCACCGTTGACCGGTCGAGGTGCTGCAGTTCCTCTTCGGGTGAGCAGTTGCAATCACACTTGAAAATAATATGATCCCCGGACCGCGTCGAGTCTCCGTCTCCCGTGGCGCAGGCTATCTGCTGCCGCAGCGCAAGTTCGAGCGTCGCAACGCGCGCCTTCAGCAGCGAGAGCAGCGTCGATGGGGTAGTTCTGAAGCGCCGCCCATTCGGAGTCAGCGCGATCTGGTCAAGTTCGCACGCGAAGTCGCCTGCGGTATGGAGCACGTCGCCTCCAAGAGGGTGGGGGATGCTGCGCACTGCGCGGTCGCTGCTGACTGCGATTCGGTCGCTGCCGGCCACAACGACTGTTTGTCCTTTGCAGATCGTCCATCGCGACCTGGCGGCACGCAACGTCGTCGTGGCCAGAGACCTGACCCTCAAGATCACCGACTTTGGTATGAGAACGCGACCATTTTCGACTTGTGGAAATTTGGCGTATCGTATCCACCAGGTCTGGCGCGCCGTCTGGGCGCCGACGACGACTACTACCGAAAGAGAAGCGCGGGAGGCAGTCTACCCGTCAAGTGGATGGCGCCCGAATCCATGGCCGAAGACACCTACACCACCAAGAGCGACGTGTACGTCTAGTGTCGCTTTCGGCAACGGTTACGGTAGCTTGGATAGTGGTCGTTTTGCTTGCAGCTGGTCCTACGGAGTGGTTCTGTGGGAGATCGCCACTCTGGGCGCCAACCCCTACACCGATCCCAGTGTGCCTTCTGCCAACCTCGAGGAGTTCCTGCGCTCCGGCCGACGCTTGCACAAGCCTCCCGGATGCTCTGGTGCGACTTCTGATAGGTCAATTGTCCCGGAATGTGCCGATTGGACTGACAATATCGATTATAAACGACAATAAATGGACGGAATGTACTGTAGGATAGGTCAAGATAGGATGGAGAATCCACCTGTGCAAATTTTATTGGCCCGTGACACTTCCAGAGTCAGTCTACGAGATAATGACCCACTGCTGGGCCTGGGAGCTCAAGCGTCGTCCCAGCTTCCCTCAGATCATTCGCAGTCTCGACAAACTACTCGAAGCCGCTGACGACGACAACGACGATACGACAATCACCACATCCTCCTGAGAGATATTCACCTAGTGCGCGGTGGATACGGTAGCTATTTCTCTCGATTCGTTCGGAATCGTTCGCGCTTTTGGTATGCAGCCGGATTCTTGGTGTGGTACAGGATGTTGTGATACGAACATTCTGTTTTTGTTCTGTTGGCGGTGCGGGCCTTAGGAAGTGGGAGCGACATTGTAGACTCGTAAAAGCGGCCGTTTTAGAATCGTCTGAGCGAGTCGAACTTCGTTCGTTGTTGTTGCCTATGCATACTGTACGTATGTACTCGTGGGGTATCGATCGAATTGAAGTGTTGTTGAGGAGAGAAAGAGGGAAAGAACACAATAGGCGCAACAGAGGCGCAACGAGGCGCGCAACAGAGTGGGGTTCGCCGGCCGCGACTTCACAGCCAAAGTGCTGCCGACCATGCGCTCGCGGCCGATCGTCCACGCGCCCAAGAACGTCAGCGCCTTCGTCGGTGGGAAGTTTCGCCTACTACTGTAGCTTGCGCTGTCGCGCGTTTTGCCGATAACGAGATGCCTTGAAGCGTCAGTCGTGCCCTTGTCCCAGGCGAGAACGTGACGCTGAAGTGCCACGTCTACTCCTACCTGATACCGAAGATCCACTGGATTCGGCTGGTCGACAACGGCACTACTGGAGTCAACGGCAGCGCTCTCGTTGACATCGAGGACTTGAGCGACGTCGAAGTGCGCTCATTCCCTCTTCAAACTCTGAGCACTGATGCTTCACTTGCTACTGCTCAGAACGCCGTATTCTACCACGCGCGCAGTCGTCGTGAGTGGAAGGACTTCACGGCCAAGTCGACGACGCCCTTCTCCGTGACGCTTCTCAACGTCTCCGTCTCCGACAGCGGCCAATACGTCTGCGTCGCCGGCAACTTCTATGGTACTTCTTGGGAGGTCACGATACTCGACGTCATTGAGAGTGAGTGAGCGAGAGAGCGCATTCCGCCTGTGTGCATATGTAGCTTCGGTTGTTGTCATGTGTGTTGTGTATGTGGTGTGCGTTATTCCGCTCAGGGCCGGAACCGGAGGACGACCGTATACCCGTAATGTCTTGGATGGTTCTCGTCGTTCTCTTGGGCATCTTCCTGGCTCTGCTGGCGCTTTGCTACTTGGCCTACCAACGGTGCGCCGAGTGGCGATAGTTTCCCATTGTGTTTTGAGCCCAAGAATCATGAAGCGAAGGCGATCTTTTGCGTTGCAGTCTGAGGTTGGCTGGCGTCACGTCGATTCGCGAGCACGTCCAACTGTCCGTCAGGCAGTGGGGAGGCGACGTCCACTACTACAACGACGACGACGACGGCAGCTACGTGGGAGACTCTTCTGAGCTGAGGCCCTTCGCCTGCGACGTGGACGTTGTCAAGAAAGTCCCCCGACACTCCTACTCCTTCTTGCCCCTCCGATCGCCCGCGGGGCCGTCACTCACCCCCCCCCCCCCCCCCGATCCCTCCCTCCCTCCCTCCCTCCTCCTGAACTCCCGCCCCCCCCCCCCCGCCTCCGCCCCGCTTTCAATGGACACTGTCATCGTTCTGTTCCAGAGTACTACAGGCTGTTGTTGTACGGGGAGAGGGGTAGGGCGACGCACGAGTTCGACATCATCGTGGAGGCCATTGAGAATCTGCCTAAGAGCCTCCTCTTCCCCACGGCCCAGAAGAGGTAGCGGCCCATTGGATTTCTCCATCGCTGCGCGTCAGAGCGCGCATTGGCCTGGGGTTATCCACAGTTTAGCCCGCTGTGCATCATACGATAACTAATGCAGTGGCGTAGCCAGGGGGGAGCAATCGGGGCAAATGTCCCCCTCAGATGCCAGCTTTGCCCCCCCCAGATGGCCAGCAAGTCAAAAAATTTTCGCCTGCGGCGCTGTAAATAGTGAAAATTTTCGCCTGCGGCGCTGTAAATACTAAAAATTTTCGCCTGCGGCCTTATAAATAATCAAAATTTTAGGCTGCGGCGCTATAAATAATGCAAATTTTCGCCTGCGGCACTATACATAGTAAACAATTTGGCCTGTGGCATTATGAATAGTCAAAATTTTCACCTGCGGCGCTATAAATAATACAAATTTTTGCCTGCGGCACTACATTTAGTAAAAATTTTTGCCTGCGGCGCTAAAAATACTAAGAATTTTTGCTTCCGGCACTGTAAAAGTGAACGTGGCCTGCTTCGCTATAAATAGCAAGATTTTACCTGCGCCCTCAATTTTCACCCAGTAGCGTTCAACGAACTGCTAAAAAATTTTGCCCTCCCCAAAATTTTTTTGCCCCTCCCACTTGCCAATCCTGGCTACGCCACTGAACTAATGCCTGCTGTGTTACACAGACTGGAGGTGGGGGAGCTGCTGGGAGCGGGCCATTTCGGAGAGGTCTACAGAGGCCGAGTGGTCGACACCGCCGACAATTGCAACTACCAGCCCTGGTGGGTGCACAGGCCCTTGCTTTGGTACAGTAGAACCTGTGCTGGGGCAGCTATGCGTCCTGGCTGCTCTGTAGACATGTTCTACATTACTATGCTAGCTATGTGTAGTGTCTGTCTGTAGAGGTTTGCCTCCCTAGCACTTCGCCACGCGACGCTTCAGCATGCGCTTGCCTCGCTAGCACTTCGCCACGCGACGCTTCAGCACGCGCGCGCTAGGAAGCCAGCAGGACGCCAGCGGCGTCCCGCAGAGAAGCTCGCTCGCTTCGATCGATCGACCGCAGAAAATCAATCGCTGCACGGCCAGCGTCGCCTGTTGTTGCCTACCTTCAACGCAGGCTTTGCCTGAACAGTACGGCAATACACGGTAGCAGCGCTGTAGCGAAGCACTGGGACT